>JANDKJ010000648.1:0-15726 GCA_028551335.1 Armillaria sp. CMW 4456 | reverse complement strand
GGTTTAATCCCAATATTACACTCTGATGGTTCATGCTATATAACTCTTGAAAGGCTGAGAACTAATTCTACTTTCCAGGTCGAATCAAGGCATTTGTAGAGCCCAGTCAAGTAGATATGCAGTCTATGCCTTCAATTCCAACACCTTCTAAGCCTTTTCCATATCGAATGAAGCACAAACTTATAAAATTTGTAGCTTGGAAAGTTTCTGTGCTCTGATGAGGTCCACGAAAAAGAGGATCCTGAGGAGTTCCTTGTGAATCCAGATTCTTTACCTTTCAACTCCAAGATTGATAGAGCCCTTTCCCCACACCGTCACATTCTTCATGCTCTGAGTTTCTCACATGATATTGTCAAATCAAGTTTCATTCCAGCGAGGGATTGGCTAGATAAACAGAAACCAAAGCCCAGTGTAATTCATTGGACTGGTGGTTTGACACTTGATGACCAGGCTCGAATTCATAACTATTTCCATATTCGTATTGCCAACTTTTACAAACATGGAAAAGATTGGCTATCCCTTCTTCCAGTTGCTCATGCCCACACTCTCCTGGTTGCCTACCGACATTGTGACGAATTTTTAAGCCAAAAGGAGTGTCCATCTGACAAGGGAGACGAGTATTCTGAAAGGTTTATTCTGCAGAGTGCATGGGATCGTCTGGTTGAATATACTGGGTGTACTACAGATGGTCGTGTAATGTCATTGTCTGCTGATGTGGATATGGAAGCATTGCAGATTTTGGAGGACAGAATGTTTGACAGATCGGAGGATGCTGGTATTGCAGGAAACTGTCAATGGCGCCTTGATGTTGGAATGCATCAAGACAATTGGTATCCCTGGGCAGGAAGAGGTGATGAAGGAGGTATTTGAGATGGTACAGATTCCGAACTTCAGGTGAGATTTCTTTGTCCTACATTGATGCAGAGTCCTTAACCCATCAACATTGAAAGCATGGGCCAGATTTCGATGAAAAGGAGCAAATAGAATGGTTCCGTGCCAGAGAGGAAGAGAACGACATCAAGAGAGTGCATCAGCCAGTACCCAGGCCCTGGATGATATTAAAATCCCAGAAGCGTAAGGCTTCAGTAGCACTTGAAGGTGAAGAGATAGTAGTTCATGATACAGAGGTTCCAAGACAGCAAAGAGCCAAGTGATCTTGGGACACAAAGAATTAGATAATAGTCTATGTACATTTACTAATAGCCATTCATTTAAAGACCAGTTAAGAACTGTATGCCTAACGCACCTTAACGTATTGTGTCACATTGTGTCACAATGTCAAATCTATATGCGTTTTCAATGGAATGCACATGCATTTCATGGAAATAGGGGGGTGCGTTGCAACAACGCATGCGTTATCGCACGCGTTTACCTTTCTGTGCATGCGTTAAGCAATCCAAGGTGTGTTTACCTGGATAGAGAGATTATGTCTTACAAACAGCTATTTTCTTAGGTATGTGATTCATTTCATAGTATCAATCACACCTAAATTCACTTAACAATACATATACACAATTTCCGATAGCACTTCAAGCTTTCCAAGGGATAAATGTCGATAATAAAGACTTGAAAAACGCACCCAAACGCACCTGACTGTGCCTAATTGATGCATCTAACACATCTAACGCACACGCATGCGCACAATTCTCGCGGCCCGTTGAATGTCACGTCTAATGACCTTCAGTTATCCAGGCGATGGAACACGGCACATAATTTTGATTCTGAAGTGATTATCGTATATACTAAATATATGTCGTGCTTTCGCTCTTGACAACGCATCTCTTTGCCACGTTTACAATAAAGATATATTGCTCACCCGTAGCTTATACGGTTCTGTAAGTCCTGATATCGATAGGACTAATGCCTGAGTTGCGATATATATATATATATAGTTCTGAAAACAAAAAGGAAAGCCTTACATAATACGTCGCGTATGTTTGATAGCAGCAGCTTTGAAAGTCCGCCGGATACAGCCGTCGGGCTATAGGCGCTTAATATATCTGTGGGCGTCTAATATCACACAGATACACCTAGTTCCCCTTCTTCGTCTATCAGTCGCTTTGGCCATGGCCTTCCTTTTTGGTCCTTATAGTGTGGTTATTGAAACTGGCGCCTGCGGGGAGAAATTTATGAAAGGGGGGGGGAAGGGCAATCCTGTCGAAGCTGGCCTCCCCCCCTTGACAGATCAAGCAGAGGCGGCTACATTGGGTGAAGTATACCCTATCTAGGATTTTTTACTTCTCCTTGATCGTATGGTATTTGTTTTTCCGCCCATTCAAAGGTTACATCTAGAGAGACGTCCCCGTCATCGGCCCTCCTAGCGGTAGCACTACTGAGTATGAAGGAGCCGAGGACTGTGTGCCCTTTTCAATGTATCGCCTTTAGGAGCTGTAGATATGTTAGATCTGTTTGTATTATAAACAGAGATGGCTTACTGCTTCCTTGAATTCTTCTGAGTTGTTATCATACTCAAAAGAGTCGCCCTTTAGTTGAAAGAAGATAAGTTAGATGCACAATTCAAATACACCATCTCAATAGTCAATTCAAGGAGTCAGCGTACACATGTAATGATTTCTATTCTGGTTTATGTCGATGGACAGCAAACTGAAGCTAAATTCATATGTAATCGCATTGAATGTATCTACATATACATATCGTCGGTCCCATATCTTCGCTATAAACCAAATCCGACTGCCTCGTTAAGAACACCTAAAATAATGTCAAAATCGAATGCGATGAAAACATTTATCATCACATACCATGATACTATCACCATCGTATAAGAGGAACATCATCTGCTACTAATTTTCAGGGATTCTGTTCATACCTTCTGAACGCGGACTGGTCGTGGTAGTCTGAACATATACTTTTGACGGTTATACCGGGGGAGTCAAGATACGACGCGACGTCCGTCTATAACAATGCTAGACGCCCTGTGTCAAGCGTCCAATCGATCATGGATGTAGGAAGCAGGAAAGAGAGCTTTACATCATCACATGCGATTGTTGATAAACACGGTTTGAAACACCGCCGGATACAACCGCAATTACCTGTTATGGGTGAATGAGGTCATCATTATTACAACGTGTATATATATTTTGTTACTTAATATACGAAACGTTTTAAGGACTCGGACTGAGCCATGTCCCGGCAGCTACTTCTACTACAGTCGACTCCCTCATAACCCATACCCCTTGGTTCTGCAAATTCCTATGGGGTATGAGAGGTTATGGCTTTTCAGAGTCGTGTTTTACACTGAAATTACAATTCAGTTACAGCCCAAATCTATGGGGTATGAGGGGTTATGGGTTATGAGGGGTATGGGTTAAGAGGGAGTCAAGTGTAGTGTATTTAAGAGCGATACAGGGGTCCATGTGAGCAAAAGAATGCACCTAAGAGTGTGCTCTCCCTAGTGAGGGCGTAGGCAATTACGTTGTCTGCAGTGATAGTAGGTGGATCACAAAGCTCAGGTGTCAGGAACATACCAGAAGAGTCTCGCTGGCCACAGAGTCGACGTGCTTGACACTAGCCGTGCTCTACTCAAGTGAAATAATATCCATGATGCGATCAGACATGAAACATCGATCAAGGATCAACAGGCACCACAGAGCGCAATGATATCATAGGGGAACAGAGTGCGCTCTAGACCTATGATACCATGGCTGTGCCAGTGCACGTAGGTCAACTGGGACCAAGTCCAATACCAGAGAAATTATAATTCAAATAATTATATTAGGACCAAGGAAATTAAAACAACATATGACCTCAGACCAGAGAATGTGAGGGAAGCATGTGGAAGGCACACTCACCCGAAAACGATGCTCAGAAGGGGCATGTGCTACCCGAGAATACAATGAGTACTCTCTGCTGACTAAGCTGTGACTCTGTCAGACAAAAGTCCAACAGCTGAGGGATACGAGTCAGGATGATGCCATACGGAGGGGTCTTGGACGTGCAGGAATAACACTCGACGATGCTATGACCGTTGCTGGATATGTACATGGCATTTATATGGCATGCACATATGAATACAGTAGTTACGAAGTAGTATACAAGTTTCATCCCCCCTCTGTGTAGCATGTAAACAAAGGTTGACGCTCTCAGCTCGGTCCAAGCAGATACTTTGAAAAAAGAGATTCAAAGTCAGTAATCTTGAAACAAGCGATACATGCTACACACCTGTAGATAGTATATTGATAAAAGACAATAGGTAGTAGGGCTTTCCTTTTGGTATTTTGGAATATCTGTGTATGCTATTTCAATTTTTTGTGCATTCAGGATATCAGAAAGTTGTGCTGCAACATTCTTAAAGGAATACTTGCTAACCTATGTTAGTTATATTTAAAATTCTCATTGTTAGTAAACCAATGTGACATTATGTTAAGATAAGCATAAAATACTTCCAATTTATTAGATGCATCAAAGGGACCAGATTTATTAGATTGAACAAATAAGTATAGAATAAACCTATAGTTATAGACTGTCAGATTGTTATGCTGTTTCCTCACTGTGGAATTCGATTTGCAGGTAATTCAAACATATAGAATGGTATGTATGATGGAGTAATAAGCCAGGTTTGGGGAAGTCCCCAACAAGCTGAAGTTCCATGCCCGGTGACACACCCCTGGGTGTGATGTCTACCATGTTGACAGGTAATACAAGTGGTGATGGGGCATCAGCCTGAGGAAACATGGATGAGGTGTCCAGAAGCCGATGAAATAGGGGGTCAGATTGTCAAACATCACACAAATGGATTGATAACATCGATTCTGATGTACCACCTGATTTCCATGCAAGTAAGTGTGATAAGGCAATAAAGTGAGTAAAATGATTATAAATTCCCTCTACAAGGTGGTCCTAATATGTCCACCAGTGTTAAGAATTAGAGTAATTGAATGTGAGTTCTGTAACCACCAAGAGGGATGATCCAAAGTGTGAATGTTCCAACAAGCCCTAGGTGTAGTTGGATGACTCGGAATGAATGTTAGGAATCAGCCGTAGTATTTCTCTAGCTTAGAGATATAAATGTCGTAGTCAGAGAATATAAGTGTTTAGGCTGACGAAAATGAGTTCTGATTACCTTTCAGAATTCCTGTGAGTTTACAGAAAGCATTTAGTTGTCGTTTATCGTATCCAAAGAGTGATATGACAAGTGTTTAGTGTAGTCAAATCCGAAATAAGGTAGCTCACACTGGAATGTAGTTGAAAAGATTCAATCAAGAGTAGATGATTGAAAGATCTTTATTGCTCATCCTTTTATACAGTCGTTTATTCTAGAATTTACTTAGTGAAATTGTAATTAGGAAACGTCAAGATCTTTCTATATTATTGTAGAAGGGAAAAGAAACTACAAGAAACTACAAAGAAATTTCAGGGGAAATCGAGACTAGTTCAGCTTACTAATGGTAATTAGAATAATTGCCAATATCCAATAACAGCACTCCAAGACAACAAACTTTGAGCCTTCTCAACAACCTGGATCGACGCCAGTCATGTAGACAGTGACACGGGCCTGGCGGATTCCAAGGCTGTCGAGGCAGGTTTCGATGGATGATGCACGGTTGAGGATGACCAGTTCAGATACTGGGAAGAAAGATAAGGTCATGTTGTACAGCAGGTGCATATTGCTCGGCGTGTCCTGCCTGGATGTAAGTCTTTTGCCATTCTGGCAGGGTATGCCCTTCAGATTCGGACTCAGCAGCGTTCGCAGAGTCGTCAAGCGCCAGTACCATCTATTTCTACCCATCCATGCAACGACGACGGATTCCTATGTAGTTGCTCTAGAGGATCCACCCCAGCAAGTCCTTAATGACTGCCCTGCCAGCCAAAAAAGATACTTCTGTCTTATGCGATAAAATTTCCCTCCTGGAAATTTGCACGTGTTTTTGAGCTGTCACCTGTATTCATTATCGGCTGACAATATATTATCTGTAGCTCTTCACTAGCACTAAAGGACGTCTGTTGATAGAGACTCGGTGCTCTTAAGGGTTTGCGACTAGACTATCCCTGGTGTAGAAGGAAAGGGATGATGACCTGACCTTGGCTGCCGAGCTTCAAAAGCAGGTCACTGAATTGAACAAGGAACTTCAAGCCGCCCCTTCTAGACGCGAAGCATTCGAACAAGAGGTTCACCAGCTACAGCATGAAGCCACAGGAGAGGTGAGGGAGGCAGAGGAAGAGGAAGAGACAAAACGAAAGGAAGCTGAGGAGGAAACAAGACAAAGGGAGGTGGAGGAGGAAAAGGAGATGAGACGAATGGAGGTCAAATGTCAGGAAGAACAGGATGCAACAGATGCTGGTGGAAGAATCTAAGCTCAGGCAGCAAGCTGCCGAAGATGAGAGGAAGAAAAAGGAAACAGAAGAACGTGCTGGTGTCGCTTTATGCTATATTCCCTCAGTCACCACAAAGAAGCGCGCCGACCACTCATTGACAGTCATCGCATCGAGTGAGTCTGTTTCGATCACCCACGACTCCACGCTGAGTGCCGTTCATGTTATACGCCTTGAGGAACGTGATACAAGTGTTGCCGAAGACCCTGGGGTTCGAATGGTCCCTGCTGTTCATTGGGTTGTGGAGATGGAGGGTAATGGAGGATTATGGGCAGAGGGAACTGGTGGCTTTGCTTCGGTGCAAGTCCTGCTTACTGATGAGAATTGAATGAGTTCGTCTGACAGAAGCATTGCGGGCTCAGGAGGTACCGGGGCATAAACTCTGCCCGCAATCGACGCAAGCAGGAGAACATCACATCCAAGAGCACTGGTGGGATATCCACCAGTTCAACGTCTTCAAGTTTCCCTTTTCAAGGTTGCAGGACACCTATGTTGACCTATTTCTACCCTGACTCGGACTCACGATTCTCCTTGACGACTGGCGACAGCAGCAGTCCTGTCACCATCTGACCATCATTGAGGTTGAGTTCAACTCTCTGCAACATCTACACCGTCATTGACAACATTTGCAACGTTCATTGTTAAGTCAACATCTTCCCTCTCTTTCGATGATCATAGACGACCTCTCTTACTGTGACCACTAAGTCCTTACTGTCCATTTTATGGATCTCCAACCCTTCAAACACGACATCACTATTGTGACATAACCTTTTTCACTGCTCTCCTTAGTCGAATGTTCTCATAGACAAGTTTATTATTTGTGACGCTCCAACTTGCAGTCCCAGTATATCAAGACGCCTGCTTGAACTCATCTTGCGAATCACTGCCATCCTATGGGAGGGTTGCCTTGGAACCACAGTCAAACAATTGACACACTCCCGAGCCCCCGCCTGTTGAGCCGCCAGTCTCATTCAACCCGGAGGCGTTCTGGGCTTACGTATACGCCGTACAAGATGTTTGGCCGCCTGCTTGCTCAGACGATGAATATCTTCCAGACATTGGATGATCTAAGGAAGGAGTTTACGAATGTCGCCCATGAGGTGACAAGGAAATACTCTGAGCGATTGGTACCTATCAAGGTGGTGCCTGCGCATGCAAAGCTGCAGGAGCAGATGAGATATTTGAGGGGCTGGCGGAAACAATACAGGCGGCATTCCCGCCCACAGCATGGGAATATAACGACCTTTGCGCCTAGAGCGCACTTGTCGGGGACCGCATTAACGCACCTACCCAGAAAAGGTCAATCGTCGGGCCATTTGGAGTAGCCTCGCTCTTGAACATGACCATATTCTCTCAACCCACAACCGACATGCTCTACTACCACCTCAGGAATGGTTTCCCTCGTTCAGACACGATATTCGGCGATCCTCAAATGTGGTTTCAACATTCGTCGGCATTGTCGGATCTGTTTCCAGGTAGTATACTGCTGGAGGCAGCGTCGAGGTACGCGTCGGAGCTGGCACTGCAAAATGTGGGCAAGTTGTCGCTATTGTAAGTCATTTTCTATTAATGGCAATTGATACTGATATATTTAGCACTGGCTACCATGCGTCGAACGCGAACCCAAACTTGCATTACACCCTACGGGGCTACGATTCAGCAGGATGGATGGTCATAACATTGGCGATGGAATGGTGGTTATTAAATAATGGCTGATCCTGGTTTCAAAGAGGGCACCTCTATCGAGCTCAGCCATGCACAGTGCACTCCCGTGTCCCCTCTCTCTCTAAAACACTTACATCATTGGTGGCAGAAAGTTGGTGTGGAGAAAGGCTTCTTCGACTTCAGGATATGAGGCCGATCTGACTAACGGTATATCTGCACACATAGCACCGCATCTCACACATTTATCGTATGTACTGAAATCAGAGTTGAGCGTGTTGTTTAAACGACCTATTTGTAGGTTTAGTCACATACGTGTTACTGTATTCATTGAGTTTATGATCATATAAATAGAATGTACAAAATTTAGGTTTCGTTCACGGCTTCTTTTGGGTGAATGGGCGTCCCTGAACGTTGTTTCTACCTATAACATCCGATGTCAACATCCATGACTGGTCACTATCAGATGAATTCTCGTACCTGTGTCTGCCAGCCATTTCAAGCAATCGATCTTCCTCGGGCTCTACAAATCTTATCATATCCTCTGGGAAAATATCTTCGGCACCCCGCCCACGCGTGTAGACACTACATACAACCCTGCGCACGCTGCTTCGAGGACAGCGATACCGAAGGTTTCCATGAGGGACGTGTTGATGAAGATAGCGTCTTACATGAGGACAGAGTACACACCATTAGGCTGGATATGTCCTAGATGCTCCATATGACCTTGGAGGTTATGTTTCTCACGCATTTGGAGGACGTCGATGAGTTTGGGGCTGTCGCCGCCTGAGTAGAGAATGGATAATGTTAAGAATTAGAGTAATATTGAATGCGAGTTCTGTAACCACCAAGAGGGATGGTCCACTGTGTGTGAACGTTCCAACAAGCGCTTGGCATAGTTGGATAGCTCGGAATGGCAAGCGCTTGGCGTAACCGGTCTGAATGACTTAGTAGCAGGGTCAGCCATTATTTAATAACCACCGTTGAACGATCTCACATCCAACACTATTGCAAAAGACGGCCATGATTGTTGATTGTCCCTGTTCATCCCCTAGTGCAACGGCTATAGGTCAACTTCCAGATAGACAGTACTGACTTGCCAGTTTCATTCGGTTTCTTGCACAAGGGCCTAAATTTTCGATCAGTTTAAGGACTCGGATATGCCATGTCCCGGCGGCCCACTCCTACTAGTACAATGCGTTGGGGGCCGCGAGAATTGTGCGCATGCATGTGCGTCAGATGCGTTAGATGCATCAATTAGGCACAGTCAGGTGCGTTTGGGTGCGTTTTTCAAGTCTATATTATTGACATTTATCCTTTGGAAAGCTTGAAGTGCTGCCGGAAATTGTGTATATGTATTGTTCAGTGAACCCAGGTGCTATTTATACTATGGAATGAATCACATACCTAAGAAAATAGCCTCTTGTAAGACATAATCCCTCTATCGAGGTAAACGCACCTGGAATTCCTTAATGCATGCACAGAAAGGTAAACGTATGCGGTAACGCATGCGTTGTCGCAATGCATCCCCATATATCAATGAAATGCGTGTGTGTTCCATTGAAAACACACATAGATTTGACATTGTGACACATGGTGACACAATGCATTAAGGTGCGTTAGGCATACAGTTCTGACCTGGTCTCTAAATTTAAGGCTATTAGTAAATGTACATGGACTATTATCTAACTTTCCTTCTTTCGAGATTGCTTGGCTCTTCAATGTCTTGGTATCTCTGTATCATGAACTACTATCCCTTCACCTTCACATGCTGCTGAAGCCTTATGCTTAATTTATATACTACGTGGTGTGTATTCTAGAACTTACTACTATTTACTGGTGTCTATGTCTGACTCATTGTTGAGTGAGCAAACAGGCAAGTGGCTCGAAGACAGGAGAAGATTCTCGTCCTGCTTCATCTCTGGCCTGATTGCCGGATTGCTATATATGGACAATGCATCTTCGACAACTAGCACTGTAAACTCTCCTGTATTTATATCTGACTAATACAAAGAAAATACATTTTAATAGGTATAAGAACAATCATGAATGAAGAGCAAAAGAAATTATGGTGCCAGTAATGCCCAAACATAAAGAATATGGACATAACCGGCTGTAAACACACCTCTGTCATGCCCACACACGCACTGACACCTGTGATGCGTTTTCGGGCCAGCACTAAATTTGAAATGCGTTAACGCACCTGGCGGTCAATATAACACACGCACAGCACCGCACATGCACATGCACCGAATGCTTAATTCTCTGTGCCCATGCATCGGTCGATCATCTGGAGATTCATCATTTGAATTCTACTGTTGATGCAACCCTCCACCCACCTATGTTTGCTTTTTTCCTTTTAACATGGAGGATTGGCACCCATCGGCCGTTTCACGGACAATGTTCCGATGCGAAATAGGGCGTGGTCCGATTATTTGATGAGTCTTCAACCAGTGGGATGCAGATGCCTTCCCAGTCTTTGGAAAAGGCGATGGTATGACCAGCTCTACATCTGTCGTATATTGTATTAGTTGGCTTGCGTACAAATAAATTGTGTATTGCTGACCTGGGACCAATGATCATGCAAGCGACATGTCGGTGCCCGTCGATGCGTCATGGTCTAGTGGGGTAGAGTTTCCCTTTTATTCATACGAGTCAATGAGGCGTCATCCAACCCTACAGTCATGTACTTTTATGGGCCATATAATACAATACCTTTTGAGTCTCCCTAAAGTTTGTCTGGTAAACAAATGACTACATAGTAAATTTATCGGCCTGATTTCAAGTCACCTAACAAGGAATGTTAGTTCAAGTGACGCTTGAGGGGGAAGTACACTTACCTGCACATGATCCCCGCTCTGGAAAAAATGTTTAGTTTTCAATCCCCTTTGCCCTGACTGTGAAATTGCCCAATCAGTCGCGTCGTATTTAAATACGCCCTGGTCCTGACCCGTTCCATCTCCAATGTTATGACCATCCATCCTGCTGAATCGTAGCCCCGTAGGGTGTAATGCAAGTTTGGGTTCGCGTTCGACGCATGGTAGCCAGTGCTAAATATATCAGTATCAATTGCCATTAATAGAAAATGACTTACAATAGCGACAACTTGCCCACATTTTGCAGTGCCAGCTCCGACGCGTACCTCGACGCTGCCTCCAGCAGTATACTACCTGGAAACAGATCCGACAATGCCGACGAATGTTGAAACCACATTTGAGGATCGCCGAATATCGTGTCTGAACGAGGGAAACCATTCCTGAGGTGGTAGTAGAGCATGTCGGTTGTGGGTTGAGAGAATATGGTCATGTTCAAGAGCGAGGCTACTCCAAATGGCCCGACGATTGACCTTTTCTGGGTAGGTGCGTTAATGCGGTCCCCGACAAGTGCGCTCTAGGCGCAAAGGTCGTTATATTCCCATGCTGTGGGCGGGAATGCCGCCTGTATTGTTTCCGCCAGCCCCTCAAATATCTCATCTGCTCCTGCAGCTTTGCATGCGCAGGCACCACCTTGATAGGTACCAATCGCTCAGAGTATTTCCTTGTCACCTCATGGGCGACATTCGTAAACTCCTTCCTTAGATCATCCAATGTCTGGAAGATATTCATCGTCTGAGCAAGCAGGCGGCCAAACATCTTGTACGGCGTATACGTAAGCCCAGAACGCCTCCGGGTTGAATGAGACTGGCGGCTCAACAGGCGGGGGCTCGGGAGTGTGTCAATTGTTTGACTGTGGTTCCAAGGCAACCCTCCCATAGGATGGCAGTGATTCGCAAGATGAGTTCAAGCAGGCGTCTTGATATACTGGGACTGCAAGTTGGAGCGTCACAAATAATAAACTTGTCTATGAGAACATTCGACTAAGGAGAGCAGTGAAAAAGGTTATGTCACAATAGTGATGTCGTGTTTGAAGGGTTGGAGATCCATAAAATGGACAGTAAGGACTTAGTGGTCACAGTAAGAGAGGTCGTCTATGATCATCGAAAGAGAGGGAAGATGTTGACTTAACAATGAACGTTGCAAATGTTGTCAATGACGGTGTAGATGTTGCAGAGAGTTGAACTCAACCTCAATGATGGTCAGATGGTGACAGGACTGCTGCTGTCGCCAGTCGTCAAGGAGAATCGTGAGTCCGAGTCAGGGTAGAAATAGGTCAACATAGGTGTCCTGCAACCTTGAAAAGGGAAACTTGAAGACGTTGAACTGGTGGATATCCCACCAGTGCTCTTGGATGTGATGTTCTCCTGCTTGCGTCGATTGCGGGCAGAGTTTATGCCCCGGTACCTCCTGAGCCCGCAATGCTTCTGTCAGACGAACTCATTCAATTCTCATCAGTAAGCAGGACTTGCACCGAAGCAAAGCCACCAGTTCCCTCTGCCCATAATCCTCCATTACCCTCCATCTCCACAACCCAATGAACAGCAGGGACCATTCGAACCCCAGGGTCTTCGGCAACACTTGTATCACGTTCCTCAAGGCGTATAACATGAACGGCACTCAGCGTGGAGTCGTGGGTGATCGAAACAGACTCACTCGATGCGATGACTGTCAATGAGTGGTCGGCGCGCTTCTTTGTGGTGACTGAGGGAATATAGCATAAAGCGACACCAGCACGTTCTTCTGTTTCCTTTTTCTTCCTCTCATCTTCGGCAGCTTGCTGCCTGAGCTTAGATTCTTCCACCAGCATCTGTTGCATCCTGTTCTTCCTGACATTTGACCTCCATTCGTCTCATCTCCTTTTCCTCCTCCACCTCCCTTTGTCTTGTTTCCTCCTCAGCTTCCTTTCGTTTTGTCTCTTCCTCTTCCTCTGCCTCCCTCACCTCTCCTGTGGCTTCATGCTGTAGCTGGTGAACCTCTTGTTCGAATGCTTCGCGTCTAGAAGGGGCGGCTTGAAGTTCCTTGTTCAATTCAGTGACCTGCTTTTGAAGCTCGGCAGCCAAGGTCAGGTCATCATCCCTTTCCTTCTACACCAGGGATAGTCTAGTCGCAAACCCTTAAGAGCACCGAGTCTCTATCAACAGACGTCCTTTAGTGCTAGTGAAGAGCTACAGATAATATATTGTCAGCCGATAATGAATACAGGTGACAGCTCAAAAACACGTGCAAATTTCCAGGAGGGAAATTTTATCGCATAAGACAGAAGTATCTTTTTTGGCTGGCAGGGCAGTCATTAAGGACTTGCTGGGGTGGATCCTCTAGAGCAACTACATAGGAATCCGTCGTCGTTGCATGGACGGGTAGAAATAGATGGTACTGGTGCTTGACGACTCTGCGAACGCTGCTGAGTCCGAATCTGAAGGGCATACCCTGCCAGAATGGCAAAAGACTTACATCCAGGCAGGACACGCTGAGCAATATGCACCTGCTGTACAACATGACCTTATCTTTCTTCCCAGTATCTGAACTGGTCATCCTCAACCGTGCATCATCCATCGAAACCTGCCTCGACAGCCTTGGAATCCGCCAGGCCCGTGTCACTGTCTACATGACTGGCGTCGATCCAGGTTGTTGAGAAGGCTCAAAGTTTGTTGTCTTGGAGTGCTGTTATTGGATATTGGCAATTATTCTAATTACCATTAGTAAGCTGAACTAGTCTCGATTTCCCCTGAAATTTCTTTGTAGTTTCTTGTAGTTTCTTTTCCCTTCTACAATAATATAGAAAGATCTTGACGTTTCCTAATTACAATTTCACTAAGTAAATTCTAGAATAAACGACTGTATAAAAGGATGAGCAATAAAGATCTTTCAATCATCTACTCTTGATTGAATCTTTTCAACTACATTCCAGTGTGAGCTACCTTATTTCAGATTTGACTATGCTAAACGCTTGTCATATCACTCTTTGGATACGATAAACGACAACTAAATGCTTTCTGTAAACTCACAGGAATTCTGAAAGGTAATCAGAACTCATTTTCGTCAGCCTAAACACTTATATTCTCTGACTACGACATTTATATCTCTAAGCTAGAGAAATACTACGGCTGATTCCTAACATTCATTCCGAGTCATCCAACTACACCTAGGGCTTGTTGGAACATTCACACTTTGGATCATCCCTCTTGGTGGTTACAGAACTCACATTCAATTACTCTAATTCTTAACACTGGTGGACATATTAGGACCACCTTGTAGAGGGAATTTATAATCATTTTACTCACTTTATTGCCTTATCACACTTACTTGCATGGAAATCAGGTGGTACGTCAGAATCGATGTTATCAATCCATTTGTGTGATGTTTGACAATCTGACCCCCTATTTCATCGGCTTCTGGACACCTCATCCATGTTTCCTCAGGCTGATGCCCCATCACCACTTGTATTACCTGTCGACATGGTAGACATCACACCCAGGGGTGTGTCACCGGGCATGGAACTTCAGCTTGTTGGGGACTTCCCCAAACCTGGCTTATTACTCCATCATACATACCATTCTATATGTTTGAATTACCTGCAAATCGAATTCCACAGTGAGGAAACAGCATAACAATCTGACAGTCTATAACTATAGGTTTATTCTATACTTATTTGTTCAATCTAATAAATCTGGTCCCTTTGATGCATCTAATAAATTGGAAGTATTTTATGCTTATCTTAACATAATGTCACATTGGTTTACTAACAATGAGAATTTTAAATATAACTAACATAGGTTAGCAAGTATTCCTTTAAGAATGTTGCAGCACAACTTTCTGATATCCTGAATGCACAAAAAATTGAAATAGCATACACAGATATTCCAAAATACCAAAAGGAAAGCCCTACTACCTATTGTCTTTTATCAATATACTATCTACAGGTGTGTAGCATGTATCGCTTGTTTCAAGATTACTGACTTTGAATCTCTTTTTTCAAAGTATCTGCTTGGACCGAGCTGAGAGCGTCAACCTTTGTTTACATGCTACACAGAGGGGGGATGAAACTTGTATACTACTTCGTAACTACTGTATTCATATGTGCACGCCATATAAATGCCATGTACATATCCAGCAATGGTCATAGCATCGTCGAGTGTTATTCCTGCACATCCAAGACCCCTCCGTATGGCATCATCCTGACTCGTATCCCTCAGCCATTGGACTTTTGTCTGACAGAGTCACGGCTTAGTCGGCAGAGAGTACTCATTGTATTCTCGGGTAGCACATGCCCCTTCTGAGCATCGTTTTCGGGTGAGTGTGCCTTCCACATGCTTCCCTCACATTCTCTGGTCTGAGGTCATATGTTGTTTTAATTTCCTTGGTCCTAATATAATTATTTGAATTATAATTTCTCTGGTATTGGACTTGGTCCCAGTTGACCTACGTGCACTGGCACAGCCACGGTATCATAGGTCTAGAGTGCACTCTGTTCCCCTATGATATCATTGCGCTCTGTGGTGCCTGTCGATCCTTGATCGACGTTTCATGTCTGATCGCATCATGGATATTATTTCACTCGAGTAGAGCGTGGCTAGTGTCAAGCACGTCGACTCTGTGGCCAGCGAGACTCTTCTGGTATGTTCCTGACACCTGAGCTTTGTGATCCACCTACTATCACTGCAGACAACGTAATTGCCTACGCCCTCACTAGGGAGAGCACACTCTTAGGTGCATTCTTTTGCTCACATGGACCCCTGTATCGCTCTTAAATACATTCTTATTGCGCAAATACAGTGGTGGACAGCATGTTGGCATGTTAAATCTGCTCCCACTAAGCTCTAGACCGTCCCCGGTCTTCTCTGTGGGTGTCAGGGTATCC
>JANDKJ010000647.1:0-22561 GCA_028551335.1 Armillaria sp. CMW 4456 | reverse complement strand
CCTGTAGCACCATGTTGGGATCGAGAGCCTTGCCTAGAAGTGCTGAAGCACCTGTAAGCACAGAGAGATATGTTTCAAATGAGGTAGGGAGTGATCCTAGGACTATTGTGATGAAATTATCATCACCTGGGTCTGCTCCCATCACAATAAGGTCCTCTCATAAGGACTGTAGCTTCGTTAGGTGAGTCTTTACATCACCTCCTTTTGCACATTGCTCATCCTGGAGCTTTCGATGCAGATCAACTGTTACCATCTTGGATTTCTTCTCATACTCCGACTTCACCTTTGTCTACATTGATTTCGCTGTGGCCTTGCCTTTCACCTTCAAGAATAACGAATCTGGAATGACTGACATGATCCCCTGCTTGATTACAGCCTGCTCAGACTTCCAGATCCGACACTTCTTGTCATATTCCTCCCTTTCCTTTATTTCTTCAGCTGTGGGATGCTTGGGATCCACTTTGACTGGTTCTGTCAGTCCCAAAATCATCATAACATCATCAAAATGGTCACTCAGACCTGCTGCGTCAATGGCAAAAAGGAACTGGTCATGAAAGAAGATCCAATTTGTGCCATCTGCCTTGCATGCAGGGAGTTTTGCAAAGTACTCACTGAGTTTTGCTGTGGATGAAAAGGTTGATGCACTGGATTGGTACTTACATGTGTAGATACTCTAAAAATCGAATTTTATTTGATTTGTAAACTGTATCTAGCTACCCACAAGCAAAACAAAGTAGGAGAAGTCACTGGGCAGGATTCAGCAAACCAATGTTAGCAGGCGAAGCCACCCAGCAGGAAGAGAATCAGACATGATGAGGGGATGATGGCATGTCACACAACCTGGTATCACTGGGCTGACTTTGATGATCATTCTGCAGTTAATACATGTGACAAAAGTCACTGGGTCTGAAACAGTAAGGATTAGGGTGACTCGGTGAACTAGGGCAGGACCATCAAGTCCACCCAGTGAGCTGGTAAGTCACCCAGCAGCAAGAAAATCAAGTGAGTGTTACCTGGCGGCAACTCTAGGCCCACCCAGTGGTGTGGTCTAAGATCCAGACGATCAGGAACCTCACCCAGTGAGGAAATATGGCACAATCGGAGGTGCTGCAAGTACCTGGTAACAAAGTGTTAGGTCAGCAACAGCTGTCGGATGACCAATGCTCACCTAATAAACTAAATGTTTCTTTTATTCTAAATATATTTGGCCTGGTAGTATAAAAGGAGGTAGAATAATAGTAGGGGGCAAGTTTTCAGGCCCCCAACTATGGTAGTAATACCTGTGGGACTAAGGCTAGAGCTTCAGAGTCCTAGACTCTTTGTATAGAAAGTATTTATTGACTTAACCATCGTGTTTTGCAAGGAATCCCTCAGAAAGAACCCAGAACAGTATTGTGTTTGTGCCCAGTCAGTCAGTCAGTCTGCCCAGTCAGGAATTTCTGCGATTCGGTGCAGAGTTCAGTGTCTCAGTAGACACTTCAGCTTGTGTTTTGTGTTCAGTGTGTCCCCAGTATTGTGTAAACCCCACCTGGTCAGATCAGACCTTTAAAATCAACTGTATTTGTCCACCAGGCAGCTATCTAATACAGGGAGTTTCATGCTACAATTTATATCTGCTCCCACAAACTTGCCAGGTCAGTGTTTTGTGTGTGTTGAAGTGTTTTCGATCCACCAGGTCAATTGCATCTCCCTGCAGTCACCAGCCCTTTCAAGGTATTGTAGGACATGATAGATTGGTGATAGAGCAATGCGAGGTGAGTGTCTTATTGTTGTTATTTAGTTATGGCCGGGGCCCATAACCTGTTAGCAGCAATAATTGGTAGATAGAAAACTTATATATTCTGTAGTACGAATACAATGTTTTTATACTCTTCGTAAATATTCTAGTTCGTTCTTCGAGTGTCCTAGACTAACTACAGACTATGCTAGATGTTGTTCGAGCTGCGACGCGACTACAAAGTGTTCATACTACGGATATGATCCGTACTCGAGTTCCGTGCTAAGTCGGCTTGCTCCGCCAACAATAACTAAATGGATCCAATAAAAATATGCATCCACGACGCGTCGCTTGACCGAGATCAACCTATAAGGCAATACCACGGCTTTTGGAATGGAGACTCTGTGATAGCGACAAATTACGCCCATACCTTCTGAGAAATGCATAAGCCCTTCTTGTGAACCACTGAACACATACAATTTCATGCAATATTGAATTGAAGCAAGCTGACGATTTAATTAAGAAGTACAAGAATTGGCAACCATCCGATAACACAAAGTGGAACTCGACATATCATCCGGATTCCGAGTCAGCTTCCGTGAGTCCATCATCTCTGTTGGGGTCAATTTCTGCATCTAGTTCTAACCTTAGCCCAAGTCCTTCATCTTCAAAACTTAACAGAGTCTTTTCATCCTCATCAGTAAAATCGCAACTCCATTCCATCCCTATAACCGACAGCCCCAGACATGTGAGGCGCGGCTCGGACGGACGACGAAATCGGGAGGCAACCATGCTCACAAACGTGGAATCGAGGAAAGAGAGGTGTTTGTATTCGACATTTTCGAGGTCGAAATGGAGGTCCTGCAAGGATGGCACCACGGAAGGATGAATGAAACCGTCTATAAGCTTCACCTCGAACAATTTTGCTATAAGAAGCTTCATCGCGGCGTCGTATTCATCTTCCCACCAGTGGAATTCGATCTCGAAAGTTTCCAGACCAGGCAAGACCTTTAGGACGTTCATAAGACTATCAGTCAACATGACATCGACAAGGCACAGTCGCGTGAGGGAACATTGCGACTGTAAAATCATTTTGTGCAGGGCACTCAGCGCCCCTTCAGGACATTCTATTCCACCTTCCGTTGTTGTGAGGGTGATGTCCTCCAACGACGGTAGTACCAAGCTACGCATAAAACTTGGCGAGGACGCAGAAAGTGTCTGAAGCGATCTGGACGTGACTCCAGGAATGGGAAAAGGCGTCGATGTCGGGTTGAGACTGTAGTCGTTGTAAGAAAAATCTCGGAGTTTAGGGGCCGATTGAATAAGATTGAAATATTCGGGAGTTCTCCGGTCTCCCGCGAATTGTCTTGCATCAGAGAAAGACACAAGATTGGTGATTGGAAATCGGATGTTGGACTCTGGGTGCATGCCTTTCAGATGCAATGATTCGAGTTTTGGGGCTACCTCAAAGGCACGAATGTCTACGCGATGAGGTCTAGGGAATTCGAGTTCTATGTGTTGGAGCGAGTAGATCTTGCCATGGATGCGAGAAAGCGACGGAATAAGGCAAAGGGGAAGCATCAGCTCGATGGATCTCCATCGTCTTGAATGGAAGACCAAAAGATTAAAACATTCCTCCATTGCTTTGGTGGGGTGTCCAGTCAGCTCACAATCGCTATAATCAAAATGAAAATCAAGAGGGTGGTTACGGGAGCGTTCAAGAACGACACGGAGTATTTCCACAGCGTTGATAAGGATTTCAGTCCCGCGGATTGGTAATTCATTTTTCACTGTAATGGTAGCCCATAGCTCCGGGCAAAGTGTGTTAAGAACAGCTCGCCATAAGCTACACACTTGCCCAAGATACCATGGGCCCTCTTTGATAGAGAAGACCCTGAATCCTATACACGAGCTGCAGTCTGCTTGCCCTGCATAGCATAGGATTTCCATTATTATCTCCGCGGGTAAGCGACGTATCGGGGACAATGCCACCTGATAGTCATATTTGAATGATTGAAGACGCGACTTTTGACTCTGCAATGCTGCGATGGCATGCTGAAGCAGGTCATTAGGGAGGAAGGCATTCGGGAGCATGTCAAGGTCTCTCTGAAGGTCAGCGAGAGCCATCCCCAATTTGTTGGTACCATCTCGCAGCCAAGCAGATTGCAAAAGTGATGGCGCCTGATTAGAGCGCAAAAGGGAAAGGATCTCAGTTGGATGCGTAACTTTTGATATCCAGTGGCGTTTGACCAATATCCTCTTCAGAGTAGAAGGCACTCGAGCTTGCAACGGAAAAATTAATGAAAAATCAGTGTCACCGTAACAGTAGACGTACAAGAGTTAGATAGCCAGAAGAGTTTGTTTTCCTGGTCGGATGAATGCATAGTTTGACGATCGAGAGAGTGGTAGTAGCAGAAGAAAGGATACACGGACGTCTTATTGAACTTGAACGCGGGGGTCGGCATTTAAAGGTGTTGTGGCAATGACTTCAGGTTACATAATTTGATAACCTTGATACTGGCTGAATTCCAGCCACCGACAAAATTGTTCTCCCTTCAATATCATTATAATTTATATTGTTGTAGATGGAACTGCACCCAATTGTACAATGCCTGCTAGACACCTATTGTCCCTAGGATACAAAGGACTCGGAGTTCCCCATCTTCTTTGCATACTGGTTGAAGAGGGCCGCCGGATGGGGCTAGTACGAGTCCTTAAATGTGGGTTCAGTAACGTCCGACGGTCATAATCACCATGTTTATTAACTGTAAGTGTAGGCTGCGGAGGGATAGAGAACACTTGACTAGCACTACCTCACAGATGTCCTAGTTTCTCAAGACAAGATTGGCTTGAACGAAGTACTAGCATCGATACAGGTACCAGCAGAGGAAGGTGATACATATTGTTTTGGAGTTACAAAGGAGTTCGTCCATTGTCTTTGCATATTTATTGTAATTCCACCTATTCTAGTAATTCTAGTACCCAACCAATACCTTACGCTACAATCCAGAATGTCACATTGCTTGAATGCTCTCACATATTCCAACAAACGTCCTCCTTGTTTCACCTTCACTACGCGCCCTGATATTCTTTAGCTACAATCTCTCACGCATCAGTTTTATTCCAACTGGTTTGAATACGCTAAACCTGAGTAAGAGATCAAAGAAAATCAGACCCACTCACCGTGACCTCACTCTTAGTCGGGTAAGTTATCTTGGATTGGTCTTTGGAGGACTGAAGTAAGGAGAATTAAAATGAAGGGGCTTCCCGACAGAGAGGCGGATCGCGGCAGAAGGAGCGAAGCCTTTGAACTAAGTTCGAAGTACTGTAAAATCAAGTACATAGCTGCTTCGTTTTCATTGACTCATTTTAACTGCCCCACATGATGATCAACATTGTATCCTATTTTCTAGCCCAATTGAAGCGCACCGGAATTTCAGTGCGAGAGGCTAACCTTGTCAGTTTGAGGAAGATGCGAGATGGATCACGCCATGGATGAGCCTGGGAAAAACCCAAAGCCTTTCCGAGTTCAGGCTGTTAGAGACGTGGTACAACTCCCACGCCAGTCACTCACAGACGTGTCAAGACATGGATGCCAGCCTGAGGACTTGGACATGAGCCGCTTGCTTTTTGGGACTGATGTAAAAGTGATCTGTTTCAATAAATTTATATTTACAGCAAAATGCCTATGAAGTTCCCTTCCCGAGACTGACAAGAACATAAACGTTTGCTGCAACAACAAGAAGCCAAATCGCCGCACCCAACAAGGTAGCGACAATATGGTTAGCAAAACAAACAGGGTTCCCTTGTTCATCGTGTACGGTCATGACACGTTTATTACTGGTCAACCACAAGAGGGGAAAGACGATGAAGGGAAGGACGATGGAAAGGACAACTTGTGACGCAACGAGGAGAGTGTCAATCCCGTCTTTGCCTACGGCTATGGCGACGGTGAGTGCAGGAATGAGGGACATCAGCCTTGTGAGGAGACGCCTGAACACAGGTGACAGACGAATGTTGAGAAATCCCTCGGACACGGCCTGGCCGGCGACGGTGGCGATGAGTGAGGAAGATTGGCCAGAGAACAAGAGTGCGACGGCAAATAAGGAAGCAGCAGAAGGGGAGACAGCATCACGAATGAGATCGTATGCGTCAAACAGAGAAGCGGCGTTGGTGGCGGAAGGGAGGGTGGCACCTGCTAGTATAAGAATGAGGGAATTGATGACCACCGCGAAGCAAACGAGGGAAATGACGACGTCTGCCATCCCATGGTACAAATGTGTCTTGACGAAGGAAAGGGAATTGTTGGTTGGTACTTGTGTTGGGCCCATGGGTGGGATACGGAAAGCATACCGGATTCGTTGTTTGAACGTCTGGCCCTTCGGTTTCTCCGCATCGAGATCATCCGACGACTCCGATACACGGTCCTGTGTTGCCAATGCCGAGCCAAGGAAGAGACTGTGTGGCATCACCGTGGCTCCTATTATGCCTACCGACGTATACAGTGCCCCATCCTTAAATATGTACTTTGACGGGACATATCCAAGGAAAGCGCTGGGCCAGTGAACCTTCACGCGGGCAATAATGACGCACATACAAATCAAGACAGCAATCACCAATATGGCTATGATCACTTCAAATATGCGTACAGGCCGTCCGCGTAGTGGATCACCAAAGCAAAGAACGAGGAGAACGTCGAATGCGGTGATGAGCACACCATGCCAAATCTTGAGGGAAGGAAAGAGCAGGCATAATGCAATGGCGGAGCCGAGCAGCTCCGCAAGGTCTGTCGCTATGATCGCCATCTCCGACAGAATATAGAGGGGATATAGGAGTGCAACCCGGGTCACCATGCGAGGGTTCAACATAACCCGGCAGTGCGAAGCCAGGTCAAGGCCAGTAACGCATCCAAGGCGGCTGCACAAGACCTAATCAGGGAAATCAGTAAATCGACATCAAGATCGACAAGGATCTATCTACCTGGAAGAAAACAGCAAACAGTCCAGAGAGGAGCACCACAAACAGTAGTCGATAGCCGAACGACGAGCCTGCTTGCAGGTCGACGCCCCAGTTGCCTCTGCAAGGATTATGAACGCAGGAAAGAATTTGATGAAAGGGGGCCTACGGATCAAAATACGCGACTGCACATACCAGACCAACGCCTGTATGTTTCTTCCCATGGATCCAAAGGGTTTTCAAGAGGGATCTAGCTGTGATAACCATTGATATTAGAAGTAAAGGTGAGAAACGTCCGATCTTATATACATATCCTGAACGGGGTGAACCAGGCAGAGGGGACCCAGAAAAGCGGAATCCATGCCTCCACCCAGAAAACGAGTTAGTGGAAGGCCGCCAAGGTTGCCATGTGCCGTAAGCCCTCGGTCGTTTCCGGCGTCTTAGGGGCATTAAGTGACCCCAAAACGTCGGGATTCCCTGTTTCGGCTGTCGGTCAGGTCTTTTTAATCAGATAAGTATTCAATGGTATTTTGCATGGCTTGTGGCATCCAACCTCCGCGAACCTATACCATCACGCTGCCATGGAATCGGGGCGTGGAAGTGAGTCCATCTTTTTGCTAGCTCGAAATACGGACTCGGGAGATTCCAGAGACCAAACGCAACGTCCGACTCGGCGCACAATATATCCTCTAGGTGTCAATACAAGAGCGGCTTTTCTACGGATATACCATGGTAGGTGTATCTACAGTTATGAACAGCTGTGAACACTTACTATCTGTTGTCGAAGGATTAAGAGCGCTTTGAATGGCGAACTCGAGACATCACAAGAAGTTATACTACGAGTAACTGAAATCTAGCGAGACGATGTCAAATTTTTCCACAATATTTTTGATGCTAAAAGCTAGTTAGACTCGGTTTCTTGCTGGGAACATACTACAGTTTAGAGACTAGCAGATAAACCCCAGGCGTCTGGGTAAGCATAGAATTCAACACATAGACTGCCGTCGGCACAGTCGGCCTTTTACCAGTCTGCAAATGGTTCAATGGATCTGGTTATTACTCGCAATCTGGGAACATCACGCACGTATCGCCAGTGTGAGCGGACCGCCATTCTAGTTTGCGTAACAGTGTTGGTACGTCAATCACCACAAAGTGCCTACGGCTTATTCTGAGCCGCAGTAGGCCATAAACATTTACAGTTAGTAGCATTATCATATACATTCAAATGCAAATCTCTCGTAATTCTTCAAATGGTCTTTCAGGACCGACGTCCATTCCATTGGGTAATAAGGGAGTGCAATATTTGACTCTCCCTGGTGAAAGCGGATCGGTGGACTTGGACGAGCACTGAGATAATGTAGAAAAGTTCGTCCGCCTTCATGGTTTCTAGCCATTGTTGTCTTCGTTACACTAATTCTTGATGACTCTCGACCAACTAAATCTTCCTTACTTCGGCCGGCCTGGAATCTGATACAATTCTCAAACGCGCAGATGTCCTGAAGTTTAATTAGTATTTTTTAGGTCTTGTGCCATACGTTTTTTCAAGCTGGGTCTCTGAAGTTGAAGCTTAAAGCCTCACATTATTGAAAGAATGGAAGAATCAGGAGAAGAGAACATGTCCACCGCGACGTTTTGAATTTGTTCGTCAACGGTATCCCCGGCAAAAATACTGTCGTTTGTACGGGGGGATTCGATGAATTGGCCGAATTAATGCTAATCGCTTATGCCCGAACCAAATTTATCAAGATAAAGAACGCGCCGAAGATCCAAGCGAGAGGTACGCTCTGAGGCTTTGGAGAAAACACCCACCGCCTGCGCTCCCTGAGAGAACTAAAGCCGCACAAGCTTAGAACTTGCCTTCCATCTATAGCACGCATATCTGATGAAAACTGTACCTGAAATTATTGTTAGACGACTATCGCAAGATAACACCCGAGGTTTTGCAGTATTTAGTACCATCGCAATAGAAAACAAACCAGAGAAAGGTGGGTAAAACAACCGACTTTCTGAATCGAACAGGAACAGGGTACATAGACCCTACTAGCGTGGGAGATTTCGAGGTATCACACATCAAGTGCCAGGTCGCGGCAAATAACAGTCAGCACTCAGTTTAATCCTTCAACGAGGATAAATTGTCCGCAGTTATTTATGGCGAATAGGCTCCACCGGATGTCCCGCGGCTCTTACAGCCGGCTAGCCTATCGGTGGCGGGAGGAAAGCTTGAAATATAGAATTTAGTATCCAAAAGGAGGTTCTCGACATTGCTCAGGCTCTTGGTTCACGGTAGGCAAAGTCGAGAGCCTCGTGCACGAATTGTCATCCTGCCAAGCCAGGTTGCACCACCATCGGCTTAGCACGCAATCTGGGTCTTAGGAGGGTCTCGGCAGATGCTAAAGTTTGCCCCAGTATTCTTGGTTGAGTACCAAAGGTCACCGCGACAATTTAAAAGTCAATGATCATCAAGTACTCTAGAGTTCCAAAGCCAGGCCAAGTGAATGCAGAGAAGTCAACAATTCTTGGGCTAAGCAAACAGCCCGAGAAAAACTTCCGCCTTCTAACAGGAACCTTGTAAGCCAGAGGTAGTGCCAAGAGCCACAGACCGCTGGAGAGTATCAAAGCCCGAACCGAGCCATTTTCGCACTTCGAGCCAAACCTTAACTAGAAAAAGGTACAAGAAAATCAAACAAAGTAATACTAGTAGGCTTCAGTCTTTTCGTCGTAGGTGAAGGATAGAAAGAATCCTAGGGAGGTTTCCGATAACATAAACACATTCTACACCTTTGAAAGTAGTTATCTTGACAGTGCGAGTGTCTATTTGGTTTCGGAAGGTCAAAGCAAGGCAGCATCAGACAGTTTGGAGTACCTGGCAGTAAATTAGTACGGTTGGTATCAATTCTTTACCGAATGGTGGATTTCAACACTAACTGAGTCGACAATCAAGTAGAAAGCACTTGAATGTAAGACCATATTTATCAAGTTTTGAACGAATAAGGGAAGATTATATCAAAACATACCCTAGATATCAGAGGCGTCAGAGATGAACGCTGTAAGATTGAGGTATATCACCAAAAGTAATGCTACTATGACATAGCATTTTACTAGTGGAGAAATTCTCTGTGTTCAATGAGCGGATGACTGAGCAATAGATGTGTACGTGTAGAAAGAGGGTTATACCGGAGATGTTCACACGCCACAGACGCGTCAAGCGAACACGTGCCTGGTACTTACGCTTGCTTCAGTACCCTCACTTTGCCGACTCGCACACAACATTACCGTTTTTCCTCCTTCAAAGTATATTTTTTGGACAAGAAATGGACACTCTGGGATCATTGAGGACATAAAGGCCTTCCCCGTCACATTCGACGACACTTGATGCTACTAGACACTTTGAACCATGCAATGGTCGCTACGGGTAAAGCTGCGAGTGAGTACGAACGTGTTTGCTGCACGCCCCTCTTATTTGACCTCAGATCTCAGACGAACAGAGCGAGACAGAGCTAAGAACCTATCCTCACCATGGCATAACTCTGTTTTCTCAGTCGCCGCTACCATTTTCTGCCTTCTCTATGGACGTCCTTTCCCAAACCTTGACACACCCTTGCTACGAGACAGATATGGAACCAAATTCCAAACCTCTCGGCCATGGAAGCCTCGGAAGCTCTATTCTTTGAACGGTTTATTCTTTACGACTGTGTTGCAGCTTGCCATTGCAGAGGGATGGGCGTGCAAGGATATCCTTGATACCAGAACTGTTTGTACAGACTTCAATAATAGCGCGGATAGGTAAGTGTGCTTACAGAGCACCTTTTGGATATTACGCTAACTCAAGACTTAGTGTTGGAACTACATTCTATTGTTATCCTCTGATGGGCCTATTACAGCCCTCCTGAAACAGGTTCCTTGCCTACCACCGATGACCCCGTCTCGGCGCTACTGATACTCCACTGCACGAGACTTGATCTCAGAATGTGAGTACGGCAGTGACCGCACTGCGATAAGAATCTCTGCAACATTCTTCCCTCGAGACGATCTGTTTAGTGCATTGTGTACAAGGAGAAAGCGTCTGTCTATGCAGGGCTTCTATATAGGCCCGAA
Organism: Armillaria sp. CMW 4456; assembly: GCA_028551335.1. Taxonomy (NCBI): domain Eukaryota; kingdom Fungi; phylum Basidiomycota; class Agaricomycetes; order Agaricales; family Physalacriaceae; genus Armillaria; species Armillaria sp. CMW 4456. The sequence goes on along the minus strand of JANDKJ010000647.1, from coordinate 11,793 downwards.
AAATTCTGTGGTCCTGTCATAGGATCGTGGTTGAATCGCTCAGTTCAATCTTTTTCTCGTCCGCCTTAGTATAGAGAGTCATCCCTTGTCTCTTGAATATTTATTGACCTACCTGTGTTCTATCTTCCTTCCAAATCAACTCTCGGCGACTCTGTCTCAGGATTTGGTCTGTTTTATAATACTGTCCTTGCTTTGTTGACGAGGGCTCGTCGGTTGGCTCTGAATGGCTGGGTTTCCACCCCCATCAAGTGACCTGAACGTAATGATGCCTTTCCTATCTTATATACTCATCGAGCTATCTATACATCTTTGATTCCCAGAACAATTTGTTCTCTTGATTCTCTGGGTGCACCAAAACACAACGATATTGGCTTCTGCGTACTTTTTGCTGCGGAGATGCTTCTCGTAGTCAATTCAGATTCCTCCTTTAAGTATGACTCAATCTACTCTGGATGACATCATGATTAGTCGCAACTGAATATCAAGCTTCGCTCATCGCATCTGTGTTCTTGCGCTATTACGCACCACGCACCATCATCTCTACAATCTGCTCAGTCGAAGGTGTCTTTTGAGGACTTGAGAATAAATCTCTGTGAATTGTAAAGCGACTTTGGTGCACTTTGCTACAAACCTCGATGACAATAGCTACTCTTGTATTCATACCCTCGATTCTCATTTTAAGCGTATGGTCTTTGCGTTGTGGAGGAAGAAACAATAGATCGATGTTTCGATATTATGGTTCCCCAATTATAATGATGGGGAGCTGTAGAAATGGCTCTTCACCCCTTCATGACTTGCCCTCATTCATGGAAAATTTGACTGGTATAGAGGCGTGAATAACTCTTGTTTGGATGACAAATCGCCGTCCGAAGATGTTTATACCGTAGATTGAAACGGCTATATCTGGACGGCATCACTCTGAATTGTAAATTCTGTGTCTCTCCGACGAATGATCATAGTCCAGAGACAAACTGACGCCCGAATATCTTAACGTTGGCAAATTGGTGCCAAACTTCCACTGGTTTCCACACCACGACTACAGTATTCAAAACCCGATGTTCACGCCGTCTTCCTTTCCTCATATCATGTCCAGATCACTTATGGAACTTTTTACGTTTTCACTCACAAAGCTTTCTCTACCGTCTTGAACTACCATCGCTCAAAGGAATTCACACCTATGACTGCTGGAGGATAACGTGCCCCCTGGACACGCTGAGTGCACACACACGAGATATTTCCGGAGGCGTAATGTTTTCTAACGCACTTTCACCTTGTCAACGCAGTCTTAGACCAGAACGGAAACATGACCCGACTCAATTCTAGCTTGGAGGAAATCCCGAAGGGAAGATGAAAAAATTTAGTCATTGTATACATCGAAATAGACACGTATTACAGGAATCTACACTCTAACATACTCTGGGTCGCCCCCTTTCACATTTACAAAAGGGCCATCTCCTCAGGAGCCTCCCTGAAGGTATACATCGAATCCACAAAGTCATCCCAGCTCTTCTCGCTCAGAATCGGTGCCTTCACCCACTTGGCCACACCCATTCCATCAACCCACTCATTCATGTTTCCAACAGCATTCGTCATCGACGCGTTCTGCATATCTGCGATCCTAGCCCGGGTGAGGAGACCGGACTCCAGGTACCAACCGACATCCTTCTGAATAGCAAACACCTCGTAGATGTCCGCCAGGACAGCAGGGATACCTTCGACCAAGGCACTTTCGTGAGCCATTCGGTGACCGATGGCCTCGACGAGGTCTTTGGAACGAGGAAGGATGTAGTCTGCGTATTGCTTCGACCGGGGTCCGTATTTCTTTGCGAGAGCCCGAGCTTCGTCGAACACTCCCTTTTCGTCTTTTGGAAACATTTATTAGCAAGCTGAACACCGAAAGAAGAAATTCGACTTACGCTGAGCGAGAAGACTGTTCGGGTACAGAGGAGAAGGAACAGAGTATTTTCCCTGGAGGAGCTCCGAAGCGAGACCTGTCAACTGTCAATATTGGGCCAAAGCGACGAAAAGGGACACTAACGAATAGCAAGAACGAGGACATCACCCTCAGCGATGACGATACCCCTCATCTCAGCCTAACTCAGAATTAGACGAAGACCACTACGATGAAATAGAAACGTATCACTGACAAATTGAGTGACAATCTGGTTGTAGTCGAACAACCCTTGAGCGCCCAACCTCTCAGAAAGGTTGAAGTGAGCAGTCTGTGCATGCTCCATCACCACTGCCTTGTAGATCGTAGTAATCGCATGTCTCGCGTGACGGTCGGCAGCGGGATCCATGAAGTGTTTGATCGCATGCTTCGTCCATGCCTCAATGACATACGTCTGTGCGACCGCAGTAAAAATGGGGATCTGCTGTGTCCGGAAGCCAATGATGGGTTGCGCAGGAATGCCGACTTTGCGACGGAGAGAGTACTTGTATGCGATGTGAGCCGCAATTTGGGTGGCCGGGAGAGCAAGCGATGCCAATGCGAGAGTACCGACTGAGATACGCCAAATCGCGACGAGGAAGTCATCGTGAGTCGAGGGCTTGTCTCCAACGGGTCCGAGGAGAGACCACTCAGGAAGATGGACCTGAGTGAAGTGCGTGATCGCGTGGTTGACCGGGGTTGCACCATGTCGGGTAGGAATCAATCTGTGATTAATCGGTCATTAGCTATGAAGACCGTTCTCTCCGGAATAGACATACTTGGCAGTGACACCCTTGCACATGTGAACACCGTCGTTCAGCTGAACTACGAAAGGCCTGATACCCCGCTTCTCGCCGCCTACTACAAGCTGGGACCAGACGACAGCGTAGCATGGTTTACCAAGAACAGGGACAGTCGGAGGCATATATTTGGAAGCAGCCCGGTTGGGGGAGTTTAGGATGAATGTACCATCCGGCTGGAGAGTAGCCGTTGTCTCGAGGTTGGTCGCGTCTAAACCGTGGCCGGCTTCAGTGAGAAGGAATTGACCACTGGAAGAAGGGGGATAAGTATACAAAACAGGGAAACAGAGAAAGATGACGAACATAGTCTTGCAATCCATCATGTCCTTGCATAGTGCCTGTAATTCGGGACGATCGGCAGCGTATGTACCAATGGTGCCCACAGCGAGATTGAGATGGATCGTCATGATGGTGATAGAAGAACCATCGTGCCAGGCGATAGGATCATTGTGGATTTTCCAGAACTTGGGGCTGAGGTTGACAATATCCTCAAACGTGAGACCCCAAGTCTTCCAGATAAGTTCGGCACGCTGGTACGCATTGTCGGAGAGCGCGAGTGCGTTGGAGCGTGTGTTGGCGTTGGCACCGGCCGCTTTGAACACGTCGACGCCGAGGAGAGGCTGCGAGGGCCAGTTGTGTGCTGAAGACATTATCGTTTGGATGGCCGTTGGAAGACTTGGAGGAACTCAGTCGGCTGAGGGAGCTTGGTTCTCTAGCGTCAAATGTACATAGGTTATATACCGTCAGTACCGGGGTACAGAGTTGCAACATAAGATCCAGAACATCTTACGATGAGTGTTTTTCCGTAATGGATCGCTTTGGCGGCGCCGTGGAGGCAAGGGTAATACCCCGCGTACCGCAGACCTTTGCTCCCAAGCGAGGCGCCATCACTGTGACACTGCAGCGGATTGGGGAAGCTCGAGCGTCTGGAAGAACAATAGCGACGGTCGCGTCGGCCCCGACTCGTTACAAAAGAGGGAAACCGAACGAGCAGAAGGTACACCTCGAATGAAAAACTTTGCGGTTTTCTCGCTACTTCGGTTGCTTCAACGATACAGATACTTGGGTTTGCTTCTTTACAACGCGTGCGAGCTAGACCACGACAAGAATCAAGTGGGATCTGCACAGAAATCTAGACCACAGCGTTAATCCAATACAAGGGAAGCCCTGGATGCATAGGTATTGTGGATCAATATCATCAACCCCAACCGACAAAAGTCCTGCCACGTGAAAATTAGAAAATTTTCCGCTGCTTGAAACTTGTAGGGATTTCCATAGTAAGTACACCGGAGGGTATGGGAGGGTATGGGGTACGGGAAATGGGCTGTGCCAGAACATCCGTGGGCGTCCTCGCTTAAGCGCAATCAGATTTCTGATGATGTTTCGAAGTTCATAAAGAAAGTTAGTGGCGTCAATTGACACGGACTTCCAGCATACCGTCTATCATATGCATTGAATATACTAATTATACAAGTCAAAACTTCAGGCCAATATTCTTGATAAGCGGGACCTATTTTCTTTGGGCGGAAGAACACGAAAAGAGTTCATTTGCTAATACCCAAATCAATGGAGCTGCCGTCATGTTTGAGCATAGACGTTGCCTTTCAGCGGTGAGTTAACGACGATAAAGGTTACATTTCATCGCACCTTGAGAGTTTTTTCGCTTTCCCTCGAGAAGAAATGCAGGCCGGTTGGTGCGAATGAGAAATTCTTTCTAAGGTCGTATAAGGGCAGTCTTAGGCGCCCAGAGGGGGCTATCGACCGCACTTGGAACACTGGGACAATTTCCAAGTCACGGATGTAAATAAGATGGGTCCGGGAACCAGGGAGATTGCCGGTCGCTGTTGCAATCGTTTTTCCCACACTAGTCCGTTGGTCACCCAGCAACACTCAAGTGACACTTCAAGCCTAAAAAAACCGAACATATCTAATACTCGGTCTCTTAGAGCCTTTGTGTTCTCCGAGACTCTCCCCTGCTTACATTTTGCAGCTATCCTATTTTTCGGTTTACTTTAGGGCTTACGTGTCCTCGGCTTCCTCACTTTTGCATCCTAAGCCTACGCCGGTTCATCCCTGATTCTTTTTTTGCGCGCTTAATTCAAATCTAGTGGCCGGTCCTAGCTGGGTCAGAGTACTCACCATTTTTGCCCAGACCTTGCTTGCTTACATTGAATGCATAAAGAATAGACGACGGGTAGACATTGAAACTACAGTTCATAACAGGCTGTGCTGTCTTTAGCCTCAAGTTCTTTGAAATCACTGGTGCAGCAGGACACATTGGAAAACACATCTTGGCTGCCCTACACGAACAGGCTCTATCCTGAGGATTGCCCATGTCCTCCTCATCTATGGACTCAGATGCCATACTTTTGTAAACAGGACTGTATCTCAGTACAATGCTTGTAAGACCTATAGTCTTTGAGTTACAAACTCATGAGGAGTTTGCCCGTTTACTTCGCATATTTATCCTAATTTTACTTATTCTAGTAATTTCTACCAAATCAATTTCTTTACTCAGCATGCCCTTGAACGCTCTCGCATTTCCAACACATACTACCCTCTCAAAAGCAGAAGACTACAAGAACACCAAAGGTGGGCATCGTGTATTGCATCCAAATCACAGTGGATACAAGGTGTCTATGCAATCCCTCTGACTTGGTGAAGAAACCAATAGCCCGGCAAGCACCGAATTATATAAATAGCTATCGTACATTGTAAGCGCCGTCCTCGCGCCCGAGCCGCGGCGCAGCCCGGTATGTAAGCGCCGCTTTGGTAGTCATTGATTTGAAATTCACCACTCAAATTCAACCATCACGATGCGGCTTGAGCACTACTACAAGCATCCTCTTAATTGAACTGCTTGCCTGCATATTCGTACTTGATCACGGTCTCTGTTTCAAAGTTCGTGGTTTCATGGGCCGAGCATAACATCAAGTTGTCCATTGTTTGCACTGGCTATCTGGTTGACTTTGCTTGGCCACGATGTCCTGCACTCAACTTGGCGACGTTCTTTGACTCCCTTCCTTACTTCCCACTTTGTTGCAGGCGAAGGAGTCTGGTCGCAATTCGCTGTCCTGTGTTCGAGCATTCCAGGAGCTTTCTTTTCCCGACGTCCTGTGCCGTTGCTTCCTCCTCGTCGAGATTGTCTATTACTTCAGACGCACATCACAAAGAACGTCTTTCATTCAATGATGCGATCACCGTAATATGCGACCTAAGTATGTAGGACATACAGATTTTGCCGATGAGCCAAGTGCACTATGGGCTATAAATCAAACAGATCCCTCAAGTACGTTGTTTGTTTTTCTTTGATATTCAGTCGAACTTATGAGCAGATATTTACATTATTAAGTCTTCCATTGAATGGTGCTACAACCAGCTTGTGCGAAAGTTAGCTTCCCCGTGACGGGAGTGAACGTGACCATTAAATTTAAACTTCGGGGGTTTTCGATGCGGGCCACGGCTCCTACCCTATTCATGGATACCACCAACAACAACACTCTCGCTCCAGGGCTAAATTCAAGTGCGACACTGTTCTCAAACAGTGAAACCACTAGTTCTTCAGCTAGCAATGTCGCTAGCACGTCTGCTGTATCCAATGCGGCAAATTACTCAAGGTCCAGGCGTCGCAAATTCAGTCGTCGTCGGATGGGTCTCAAAGTTCTCCAGACAAGAGGTGGCTGCGATATTTTGGGAATAATCTTGTTAGCTGATGCCACCTTCCAAGGTCACGATCCCTCCAATTACGAGCAGAAATATTCGGAAGATGCCAGAGGACAAGAGATGGGACTCTTTGCGAGAATATGGAGCACATATTTGGACGAATGTGCGATCTTTGATGCCGAGATGGTAGAAGACTGGAGGGATGGATTAGACGTACTCCTCATATTTGTGCGTTATTTTGTTCTGCCTATCAATCCCTTTTGATATGAGAATGTGTAGGCCGGGCTCTTTTCTGCTGTTGTCTCTACCTTTGTTGTCCAAACTTCCCAAAATCTTCAGATAGATTATGGCGAAGTTTCGGCATCTCTCTTATTCGAGCTCGTTAGTATCCAACGCGCTATGGCCAATGGAACATCTATCGATGTGGTTCCTCCCTCAAACCTTACTCCATACACCCCCTTTCGTCCAAAGACCCTTGACTTGTGGGTCAACGGGCTATGGCTCGCAAGTTTGTCAATCAGCCTTTCCACAGCTTTAGTCACCGCCCTCGCCAAACAGTGGATACACCAATATGTATCGGTGCCATCAGGAACTCCTCGTGACCGGGTGCGTGTACGTCACGTTCGCTACATGAACCTCCAAAACTGGCATCTACCCGTTATCATTGGCTTCCTCCCCATCCTCATGCATACTGCTTTGAGTCTTTTTCTCCTCGGCTTAATCATTTTCCTTTTCCCTCAAAGTGTTCAAATCAGTGGCGTGACAACCGCTATCATACTTGTTGGTTTCATTGCATACGTTAGCACCAACGTTCTCCCTCTCCCCTATCCCCACTGTCCGTTTAAAACACCTCTTTCAGAGTTCATTTACTTTGTCTTCAACCAGGTGTCATCTGTGTACCATCGCGCTACCCTTCACATCACTTCCACATACTTTTCTCGCGGTGACTCAGCGCAGCCCCGAGTTCGTGGGAAGTCATTGAAGGATGCTGAACGTATGGCGGTCGATGAAATGGGTAACTCTCCCGATGTCCATGCAATAGCTTGGCTTCATTCTATTTCTTCCAACCCCATTGTTCAAAGCATCGCCGTGCAATCTACCAGCTGTCTTCCTCTTAAATCGACGGCCCTTATTAAGAAAGAATCGGACAGTATGATGGAGTCTTTGCGCCAAGGAATCGAGGATTCTATTGACGTTCGTGCCGGTGTACGCTCAGGCATGGACGGGGATTTGGAACGATGTTTACGGGCCTACCTACATCTCCAACACCCTGCTTCTTCAGTATTGAATCCTTTGGTCACGATTGTCATGGACGGTCTTGCCAATGAGAATACCTATTCACCCCGTACTACCTTCCTTGCTACACTGAGGCACCAAAGGGACGACGATGACAAGGTCGTAGCGTACCTTGTCGAGTCAATATCATCAGAGCTATCGGAGCAGCCGGTTATATGGGCCAACATTCTCTGCAATATTCTTACGCAAGGTGGCCCATTCCGTGGAGCGCCTGCTGTTACTTTCTACGGAGCTCTTTTAAACGCATTCCCAAATACATACTGGTCGTTCAACTGGGTAGAACCTCATATCGGGTTTCGTGCCTCTGCGATGTATCCCGGATGCCCAGATATAAAGATCTGCGATGATGAATGCGATCTTGAAGTCAGCCTTACATCCGCTATTTCATCCTGTCTCTACCCGCTTCTCGGGGACTTATTGGTGTGTCATTTTTCTCAAAGCGCAGAAACAGACACCGGAGGGAAGGTTCCATCACGACGTTTTCCTGGTGTACCCGTACCCCTACAAGTGCTACTATCTATACTCGGATCGCGACATATTGAGGATGCCGGTCTGATACACGAAGTCTTAGTACTTCTTCAGAATTATGTCACCACTCTGGCAGAACAGGAAGTTCAAATCTGGAAGCCGGACAAGGGACATACATGGTGTGCTATCATATCGCACCTGTATACCATAACTCGAGGTGCCATTGACGTCGCTTCTCCTACTGTCGCTTGGTCGCAGGAGGACAATCAACAATTCTTGTGGACCATATTTTTAAATACCCTCAACACCTTACCTAGCTTAGGTGATCCAGATTTTGTCGAAGAAACCTCCAAATGGTGGACGTCTGCGGATAACACGCTTATAGATTTCGTATTCTCTAGGGACCCTTCCGAGGGATTGTCCATCCACCGTCTACTGGCAAAATCCTTCCAGTTGCCTGACCTCCCCTTCCCTATCTTCGCAAAGTTTGTTGACATGCATCTGTTCGAGAACATGTGCGGCACAGTTATCGAACACCCTCATCATGTGTCCCAGTTTATCCCGCTTTTTGAAGGATACCTTGATTATTTAACCGCCTCGACGTCTCCTGGATGGGATAATGGAGTTCTTCGGCTAGCCACAGACGAACTTTTCAGGCCTCGAAATCTGATTATCACATTCAAGGTCTTGGCCAAGAATAGAGATATCGAACGAATGAAAAGTATAAGACGTCTACGGCCAAATGCTCCAGCATGGGAGGTTTTGTTCACCACGTTTGACGAAAGGACGTCGGATGTCGAATTCTGGGGGCCGTTTGTAAATTCCGGACATGATCCTGCGGTGTATAGCGCCATCCTGTCAGAGTTTAGGCAGAACTGGAATTCTTGATGGCGGATTCGGGATTCAACAGCTCCATCTCCACGTCCCTCCTGGAGAACTGCAGCTCATCCATAATGGCATCGAGAATTTCTGGTGAAACATCCGACGGATGTATAGGTCAGACGAGACGGAAGATCGGGCCCAAGTTCCTGGATTTTTACCCTACATTCGATTTCTGAATTTTTGACCATAATAGATATTCGAGGTGTGCCGCTCTCATCGATTGGTATATCGTCACGGTCCAGGATGTGCCATTGGAGAGCTCATCTCCGGAACCATCGTAATGTCGACAGACTTGCGAAGGACCATCTAATATGTTGATAAGCCATGCAAAGCAGACTCAATAAGCTGTCGGTAGAGTCGACGTCTCTTTGCCCTCATTTGTAATCCTCGAACTCTAGATTTGAATTTTCCCCATGGCATATCCAGGGGGCAGACGTCGCTCATTGCATACCACTTCTATAGTGACAGGTCGATGTTACGGAACAGTAGTAGACCGTTGGGACGGGGACGATGGGCATTCAGCTTGTACAGAGCTGGATGCTTCGCTCTCCGTCAGGTTTAACACAAATTATCATCCAGCCTCCACTCCTTCCGAAGTTGACTAAGATAATACGAGACGTCAGGCTAAGAGACAATGTCAGAGTGAGGAAGGCGCTGCACTCGCCCGACACGGGCGATGTCAAAAACAACTTTTCGGCAACCATGACATCCGGAGTTTGAAAATCGGGCCAGTATGACATTCTCTGTCTTATTCTCTCTCCTTCCATATTTCTCTGATTCTGTCCACATCAATTACACTATCTCTTAGCAGTCCCTGAACATCTTGAAAGAGTTATTCGAGCTATCCTCTTTTCTTGCTTGCGCAGCACATTGATATCGTGTCTGCTTAAAACGGGCCAATATCTCCAGGGGTTGACTGCCTTCAGGAGATAGATACCCGGTGTTTCCTTACCAAACTGCCCTCTTTTGATGATAATTAAGATTCAGGGCGCACGGAGTCCTGAAAATCACCGCCAAACAAGCTCAAACAAGGCGTTCCGGCAGAGGCGGAAGACTATCAAGAGGTCCTGCACTTCCAATTTCCTTGTATAATCTATCCGGCCTTGTACTCATCATACATCCTACAGTGACGTTCTAGGTCTCATGTTTCAATCCAATCAAGCAAGTCGGTGTTGGCAAACTTATTTTTTTCGACTTGAGCAGTGCCTTACTACAGCATTGACTCCCCGTCGTTACTGCTATCGTTCCTACCAGTCAGAATACACGCTGCAAATCCTTCTCAGCCCTATCTACATTTCGATTGAAACTAGCATAGCTGTCTGTTCATGGCGCTTTAGAGGCGTTCCCAACACCCAGATGTCGACCTAGATACCCAGCAGCGAAACACCCTCAAAATTCCCTACATGGCTTGGTGTAAGCGGGTGTGACGCATAGATCCGGACCACTCGCTGGGATTTGGACATGGCAGGAACGCATAATCTCATGAGGCTCTTTCTATACCAAGATTATAACAAGGTATGTATCGGCGAAGTACTATCATTCTGCATGTCATTGAAAAGGCGGGCCTTAGATCACTCCGACATAACAATATATATCCTCTCCAAACTATATAACCCACGCAACTAGCAGTATGAAACAGAGTCTTCCGATGTCCTCACGTAGCTGGCCCTCACAGAGCCTTCTCAGCGTCGATGTATTCAAAACGCCCGGTGTTACTTCCAACACTCGCTCTAGGGCCCCCATCTTCTCAGACATTGCATACCAACGTGCTGAGCTTATCTGGAAGACATGGGGTCTCACCTTCGAGGACATCGTCAACCTCAGCCCCAAGTTCTGGAAGATACACAATGATCCAATTCTCTGCTACGATGGCTCCGCCGGCACCATCATGGCCATCCAACTCAATCTTGTCGTAGGCACCATTGGCACATACTCTGCTGATCGTCCTGATTTACAAGCACTGTGTAAAGACATAGTGGATGGCAAGATTATGTTCGCCACCTTTTTTCTTGTTTTTTTTTTTTGTTTCGTATACTTATCCTGGTTCTGTCAGTGGTCAATTCCTTCTCACTGAAGCCGGCCACGGTTTAGACGCGACCAACCTCGAGACAACGGCTACTCTCCAGCCGGATGGTACATTCATCCTAAACTCCCCCAACCGGGCTGCTTCCAAGTACATGCCTCCGACTGTCCCTGTTCTTGGTAAACCATGCTACGCTGTCGTCTGGTCCCAGCTCGTCGTAGGTGGCGAGAAGCGAGGTATCAGACCTTTCATAGTTCAGCTGAACGACGGTGTTCACATGTGCAAGGGTGTCACTGCCAAGTATGTTTATTACTCACAAGGGGTTCACCAAGCTAGTATTGACTGACCGATCGATCACAGATTACTTCCTGCCCGATCTGGTGCAGCCCCGGTCAACCACACGATAACACATTTCACCCATGTCCGTCTTCCTGAGTGGTCCCTCCTCGGACCCGTTGGAGATAAGCCCTCGACGCACGATAACTTCCTCGCCGCGATATGGCGTGTCTCAGTTGGTGCTCTCGCATTGTCATTGCTTGCCCTCTCGACTACTCGGATTGCGGCTCACATCGCGTACAAGTACTCTCTCCGTCGTAAAGTGGGCATACCTGCGCAGCCCATCATTGGCTTCCGGACACAGCAGATCCCCATTTTCACTGCTGTCGCGCAGACGTATGTCATTGAGGCATGGACGAAGCATGCGATCAAACACTTCATGGATCCCGCTGCCG
>JANDKJ010000646.1:0-18640 GCA_028551335.1 Armillaria sp. CMW 4456 | reverse complement strand
ATTAGAGGGGATGAATGTCCTTTTGGAGGTCTTACAGTTGTCTTTGGAGGTGACTTTCAACAGATCCTTCCTGTAGTGATTAAAGGCAGTAGAGAACAAATTATTGCTCAATGCATTCAATGATCTCCACTTTGGAGAAGTATTACTATTCTTAAACTAACACAAAATATGCGATTGGAGAATGATGAAGTTGAGTTTGCAAAATGGCTGTTAGATGTTGGACATGGAAGAAACTCTGATAACTCTGGATTTGTTACTCTTTCAACTACTATGAAATGTGGTGACACTGTTGAGGATCTTATAAAGGCAATCTATCCTTCCATCCATACACTCAATCCCTCTCATTACAATGATGCCTTTTTCTCAGAGCGAACAATTCTCTGTTCTCAAAATACAGATGTTGATGATATCAACAAGATAATTCTTAGTCAATTTCAAGGACAGGAAAAGGTTTATTACAGTGCTGATACTCAACAAAGAGAAGAAGGGGTTGATGGAGATATGGAATACCCTATAGAATTCCTAAATAGTATCAATATGTCAGGATTTCCTTTGTCAAAGTTATGTCTCAAACAAGGAGTCCCATTAATGCTTCTAAGAAATTTGGATCCAAAAAATGGTCTTTGCAATGGGACACGTGTCATTCTCATAGGCATGGGTCATAGACTTCTCCAGGTCAGAATACTTAGTGGTGATCATAAAGGAAAGACTGCATTTATTCCACATATCACTTTGAGTTCTGGTGCAGAACTTCCATTTGATTTACATCGCACCAATTTCCAGTCCGTGTTTGCTTTAGCATGACAATCAACAAGTCTCAAGGACAATCTGTGAAACATGTAGGTATTAATCTTCAGACTCCTGTATTTACACATGGACAATTGTATGTAGCTTTATCAAGATGTACTTCAAAACAAGGTGTAAAGGTATTAGTAAAATCTGGATCTCCAGAATTTAAAACACCTAATATTGTATATCCGGAAGTTCTTTTAGATTAGTGAATAGAATAAATTTATTTAAAAAGGAGTGAATAAAGTGAGGAGTAATAAGCTGGGTTTGGGATGGGCCCCAACAAGCTGAAGATCCATGCTGGAGTCAAGATTGTGGAGGGCCTGAGCATGCAAGGGGTCTCCACAATCATGATGAAGGCATGGGACAGAAGCTTGTCCTATATATAATGGAAGGGAAGTGTTTGGTGTTGTTTGCTTATCAAATAATGTTACTTAAGCAATTACAAAGATATTTACTTAAGCATGACAAAGCAACTCTGCCACTCTTTTAGGCACTTAATTTCCACATTTTCATTAGGTGCCTCAATACTTATATAAGCTAATGGTGGCTCATTTGGGATGCCTCACCACTTAGGAAGGTAGTTCCCACGGTTCGCTTTTCAACCACTTTTTATTGCTCAACAGCCACTGAACCATTTCTACTGCTTCTTTTATTTTTTGTCATGTACAATAAGACTATATTGAGTATTTATTACATGATTCCATATGAAAATCTCTAAACTATGCTGCTAATAAATTAAAATTCATGCAAAATTAATGATTTAACATTCAGATATTTGAATCAACAAATATCTATTGTGATATTTCACTGCTGTCTTTGGCACTCTTTTAGAAGATTCTTTATGCAATAGATTAAGGAAATAGAGAGCAACTCATTGCTTAATTTGATAAATCTAACCTTGAAGGAGTATTGCTATTTTAATAATGAACAAAGAATATGTATAAGTATCTATGAGCAATGTAAGTAATATGAATAAGGCAGTAATAAGAGAAGACATACCTCAGTTGGGCATAGCATATGTGTAATGAACTAAGCTATACAGGTGTCTATGGTTCCTACTTATAAGGGATCTATGAGATAGGAGTAAGATAGAGAAAATAGTGATAGTGATAGTATGTGAAATAATTGAAAGAAGTAAATTCAGGTGACATATCATGTAACATATGAATAACTATGAACATTTAATACTATAATGAACAAAGAATATAGATAGGAGTAAGTAGATCTATAAGCAATGTAAGTAATGTGTATAAGCCAGTAATGATAAAGAGACATACCTCAGTTAAGCCACAGTGTATGTGTAATGACTGAGGTATGTGGGTGTCTGCAGTTGCTATTTATAAGGGATCTTTACAAAATAGGAGTGAGATGGGAAAAGTAGATAGTGATATGTGAAATAATAAAAAGGTAAATTTAGATGAGATACCATATAATGTACAGATAATCTCCAATAATACTTTGTTCATCTAATAGCTAAGGTGTTGGAGCTAATGGGTTTGCAAAAGGAACCTGTTTTTCATTTTCTTTCATTGGATAATCCTTCAAAATATTAAGACTTTTAGAGGTTGCAGAGATACTTTCACATTCTTAATTAATCAGAATTGAGTCAAAGTCAGTAATCTTTAAAGAAGGGATATTATTCATCTACTGTGCATCTGTAAATAGTATATTTTTCACTAAAATTAAAAGAAGTATATATACTGCACACCTGTACAGTAGGTAGCATAGGGCTTTCCTTCTGGTATTTTGGAATATCTGTGTATGCTATTTCAATTTTTTTTGCATCTGGAATATCAGAAAGGAGTTGTGCTGCAATATTCTTAAAGGAATACTTGCTAACCTGTGTTAGTCATATTTAAAATTTGATTGTTAGTGAACAAATGAGACATATGTTAAGGCAAGTATAAGATGTTGGATTGACAAGCAAGAAGCTCTATCACATTCTGCAGGCCAAGTTTGATACCCTTATGTTGGAATGGACATTATATACTGAATATAGACATTTGAGCACTCTCACCATGTTTCCACTTATTGCTATGCTGTGTGAGAGTGAGTACTTACCTATGCTACCTTATTTACCTTACTAATGAGCACCTATAGTCTACATTATAGCTAACAGTGTATTCTAATAGGTATAAACCTATGCATGTCCATTCTTAGATAGCATAGAAGTATAGCATAAACCCATAGATATAGACTGTTATTTCCTAAAGGAATTTATAGATAAGCATAGATGTCAGATAGCATGAAAGGAATATAGACTTTATGCTGATTTCATAGAAGTACAGGCATATATATGATATATGGAATCCTACCCATGGATATAGGTAATTGAAAGATATAGAATGGTATATATAGTGGAGTAATAAGCCGGGTTTGGGGTGGGCCCCAACAAGCTGAAGTTCCATGCTGCAGTCAAGATTGTGGAGGGCCCGAGCATGCGAGGGGTCTCCACAATCATGACGAAGGCATGGGACAGAAGCTTGTCTATATATTAAATCACAGGACAGTGTTTGGTGTTGTTAGTTTTAAATAATGTTACTTAATAATGTTACTCAGCTCATTACAAAGATATTTACTTAAGCAATTGGTAAGCAGCTGGACCACTCTTTTAGGCACTTAATTCACACATTTTCATTGGGTGCCTCAACACTTATATAAGCTGATGGTGGCTCTTTTGGGATGCCTCACCACTTAGGAAGGTAGTTCCCACAGTTCGCTTTTCAACCACTTTTTATTGCTCAACAGCCACTGAACCATTTCTACTGCTTCTTTTATTTTTTGCATGTACAATAAGACTATATTTAATATTTATTACATGATTCCAGATGAAAATCTCTAAACTATGCAACTAATAAATTAAAATTCATGCAGAATTAATTTGACATTAGAAATTGAATCAACAAATATCTATTGTGATATTTTACTGCTGTCTTTGGCACTCTTTTAGAAGATTCTTTATGCAATAGATTAAGGAAATAGAGAGCAACTCATTGCTTAATTTGATAAATCTAACCTTGAAGGAGTATTGCTATTTTAATAATGAACAAAGAATATGTATAAGTATCTACAAGCAATGTAAGTAATATGAATAAGGCAGTAATAAGAGAAGACATACCTCAGTCAGACAAGCATAAATGTGTAATGAACTAAGATATGCAGGTGTCTATGGTTCCTACTAATAGAATAAATGAGATAGGAGTAAGATAGAGTATCTAGTGATAAAATGTGTATAATGACTAATTGGAAGAGTAATATATGATTGGTGAATATAATGGCATGTATATAAAGAAAAGTAAAAGTAGATACTAATTAAACAGTTTAAAATACTAATGAACATAAGAAATGGATATTCTCCACCTATCAGGCACATGTATGTGTAATGACTGAGATATGCCAGTAATGATAAATAAGACATCCTAGTTAAGGAGTAAATACAGTTAAATAGATAGTAGTACTGAGGTAAATTCAGATGCAATATCATATCTGGATATGTCCTATTTATAAGGGATAAAGCTAATGGTTGAAAATAACCTGTTTTTCATTTCTTTTATTAGATAATCCTCCAAAATATTAAGACTTATAGAGATATCTTGATTAATAAGAAGAGTAAATTCAGGTGAAATATCATATAATGTATGGATAACCTCCAATATTTAATACTTTGTTCATCTGATAGCTAAGATGTTGGAGCTAATAGGTTTGCAAAAGGAACCTGTTTTTCTTTTCCTTTTATTGGATAATCCTTCAAAATATTAAAGGCTTTTAGAGGTTGCAGAGATACTTTTGCATTCTTGATTAAACAGAATTGACAAAGTCAATAATCTTGATTAACTGCAGAATGTGATAGTCAAAAAATACTCAGTAATCTTATCTGTGTAATTGAAATTTTGATATATGCTGTGCATCTATAATATAGTATATCCATCTAAAAGACAATAGATAGTAGGGCTTTAAAAGGAGTAAGGCTTCTGGTATTTTGGAATATCTGTGTATGCTATTTCAATTTTTTGTGCATCTGGAATATCAGAAAGAAGTTGTGCTGCAATATTCTTAAAGGAATACTTGCTAACCTATGTTAGTCATATTTAAAATTTGATTGTTAGTGAACAAATGAGACATATGTTAAGGCAAGCATATGATGTTGGATTGACAAGCAAGGAGCTGTATCACATTCTGCAGGCCAAGTTTGATACCTTTATGTTAGAATGGACATTATATACTGAATATGGATATTTGAGCACTTTCACTGTTTCCACTTATTGCTATGCTGTATGAGGGTGAGTACTTACCTATGCTACCTTATTTACCTTACTAATGAGCACCTATAGTATACATTATAGCTAACAGTGTATTGTAATAGGTATGAATCTATGGATGTCACTATTCTTAGATAAGAGGCATTCAAGGAATTAGGTTTATTAGATTGAGCATAGAAGTATAGTATAAACTCATGGATTTAGACTGTTATGCTGTTTCTTCACCATGGAATTTCATTTGTAGGTAATTAAAACATATAGAATGGTATATATAGATTGGAGTAATAAGCCAGGTTTGGGGCAGGCCCCAACAAGCTGACATTCCATGCTGTAGTCAAGATTGTGGAGGGCCTGAGCATGCGAGGGGCCTCCACTATCATGACGAAGGCATGGGATAGAAGCTTGTAGGAATCGATTTGAGAAGAGATAGGACCAGACAAAGGAAACAAAGTATAGTTTTGACAAAGATTGACCAGTTATAGGAATTAGGGCAAACAGAATCACCAAAGATAAAGCCAAGGACCCCAGAAATAAAGATGAGAACCACTATTGCACCACCATAGCCACAGAAACATTGACACAGACCCATACCAAGACGATTAGGAGCTCATTTAATACCAACATAATACCAACTGCTGTTTTATACATCCCATCTTCCTTCCCAGCCAGTTTCCCAGTCTTACAACACACACCAGACCAGATAATAGAGACCAAAGGCGACTCAGAGCGTCAGAATCTGTAGTAACTTCTCACAAGACTAGAGAGAAGTCTCCACCAGACGGTAAGCCAGTCAATGTAGGACAGCTTGATCAGTCCCATAACCCTGAATATGACACTGTGTTTTATCAGTTGAATCATTATGAGTATGGACATGCTCAGAAAAGCTTGCACAAACACACACAACACCCCAAGGAGTGACTTACAAACAAAACTAGTTGTTCTGCAATACTGACATAAAGCCAAGACACCACTATTCCATTTTGGTTCTTTGCACTGCGATATTCCAGAAGTATCCGACAACAATTCCCCATTTTACATTCCAAACTCACTAAAGCATCTGACCACCTCATCACCAATATTAATATTTCTGTTGTAAAGACATTGAATAACCATACTGGCCTGGAGCTGTGTTCCTCTTCTATAGAGTGATTGGTAACACTACTTTTGTTCACTGAACCAGTCATTCCTAATGGTGAGTTGTTTCACATTGAAGGGGCTAACCTCTCTGGTCTCTTTGAAATCCTAATGTCTGAATGGGACTATGGACCTTGGTAAGCACTTCACAACTTTACGATTTAAAAAATTGACACACTCTTACAGATGTGAAGGAAGTTTCTCCCAATCCATTTTTCCCTATTTCCTACAATCCATACATTCAAAAGGCGAGTAGTATGAGCCAATCAATTCACATACCCTTTGGTCCTCAACTTGATCTTGCTATTCCTGGTAAGCATAGTATGCCTCATCCCAGAGTATTAAAAACCAAAGTTCAGGTTTTTTTTGAACATACTGGCTCACAATTTCTGCTCCTTTCTTCAAGTGGAGAGTATCGTATCGGTCATAGAATTCAGTGCGTGCATTTACATCACTGGATAAAATGTCAACCCAGTTGTTGTTCAACATGTCAAAGTCATTGACCCCAAATACGAAACCTTTCACATGGTGGTGGCCATTGATGATAGGCAGAAGGGTCTGCATAATGAGGTCTACAATGGACCTATGACTTGCCAGAGGCAAGAATTGAATTCCACATTGAATGTCCTAAAGATTCTGATGTCAGTGTTATGGGAAATAAACATTTTTCAGCTTACAAAAAATGGGGTTCCATTTTGGCCTCCACTTCTTTTCACTTGGACTATTACCTTGGCTTGTGGCAATTGTCCCTCCACCACAAGTCTGCAGTATTTTTCCACAGACTGATCATAGTTTTGATGAGAATGGGAGTATCCAGTGATAAGGCTGGAAGGATCATTCCTGTATCACAATATTGCCACTAATTGACCTGATCACTGCACATCTACAAAAGATGAACAAAAGAACTGAGAATGTTAAGGATTCTCACCATTGCACCAGGCACTTCTTATATTTTTGTCGATTGATGCCACATCTGGTTGTACTCGATCATTATCTTGGAAAGTTGAGTTTGCCTTCCTGGGAATAAAATGGGATAATACCTTTTGTGTGTCGTTGACTCTCCACCTCTACATGGTAATCAACTTTTGCAAATCAGAAAATGAAGTACAACTAACATTTTCTCCTGGCAATGGTGTGGCAGTCATCACAGACAGTGAGGTCCACTGTCCTTCTCCCAAACCTATGGAGTGTTGCTGCTTGTTCTCCCTTTGGGGTTGCTGAGATGAGGAATTGCTCCTCTTCAGGTTGGAAATGATACGGATCACCCCTGCCATTTCGTCTCTTGCAGTGGTGGTATTGACAAAACTCTTGTTCTGGGATCCCCAAAAATGTAAGTTCCTTGAGTGCTTCGTCCCATCAGTCAGCATTCCACAAAAAGAAATTTATAAAAATGTGCATACATTCAGCTGTTCTGCATTCAGGAGGCATATAGTGGAGTCAAATTTTTTGGACAAAAGAGGAGTTGGGAGGATGTGTATGGGTAAGCAAGATATCTGTCTTTCAAACATATAAAACAACTGGCCTTATTTCCTTAACCGAAAATTCTTGAATTTCCTGCTGACATGCTCTCCTGTGGTGTAGCCATGGAAAATTGCAATTGTTACCATGCTCTGTTGGATCCACAGGCTAAGACTGTGAAACTGGGCCTAGAAAGTGTGCTCCTGTGCTAGGAGTGTAGGCAGAATGTGGCCTGAAATGATGACAGGTGGAGCGCAGGGTTCAGGCTGAGGATGATACCAGAGGGGTCAGACACACCACAGGATCAATGTGCTCAACATTAGACATGTGGACATGTGCTAGGAATGGGAGCGGAAAAACATGGCAGCCAAATGGTGCGGCACTAGAGATTGACAGGGACACAAGAGTGCACTGCCATAAGGAAAGTACACATGCATTCTCGATCACAGGGAAGGTGGCAGTGTAAGAGCATGACCAGGGGAAAGAGTGCCAAGGAGGGATGCCCAAAAATAATAATCAAAATGATTATATCCCATGCAAACTCATGGCTAGTTTGGGAGCCAGGAATAGGCAGAAAGCACATAGAATGCATGCTCTCCTGAAGACAAAGCTTGGAGGTAGCACATGTACCTCAATGACATACTGAGTCCATGCTGTCAGGTTAGTGACAAGTCATATCAGACTATGCCCCAATGACAGATGGCCGATGTCATAATGATGCCATCCAAGAGGCAGTCAGACAGACCAGAATAGAGCGCTATGATGCTAGGACCTTACTGGATAAGGGGATGACATTTGTAATAGAGCACATATAAATATGGTAGAGATAGAGTAGAATACAAGTTTCCAGCCAGCGCCCTCTGCGCAGTGTGTAAGCAAAAGTTGACACTCACAGCTTGGTTCAGGGGGAGACTTCAAATATAGAGATTGGTGCACATCAGTAAAAACCCTGTGTAAAGTGTGATCAACTCTAAGTTCATCTAGGGGACGTTTGGGAGGTCAGAGCATGCACACTCTTGGGTGTGAAGGGTTCCATGTGACATGCAAAGCTACAGTCAGCAGAGGTTCAAACCCTTTGGGCTGATTAGCTTGCACTCTTTCCCCCAGGTGGCAGAGGTTCAAACCCTTTGGCTTGTGGGATGGTGTTTCTGTGTTTTTGGGTTTCTCTGACTCACATAGGTTCAAACACTGGAGTTACAATCGGTTAGGAAGCCAGAGCGCACTGGTTCAAACCCAGTGGCTCTCATGGGTTGTGTTTGGGAGTGTCTCACAGAAGGGTGCATTGGTCTTGGGTTAGTTTTGTGTGTTTAGAGAGCAAATTGCATTGCGCTCTGCATCTGGGACGGTGCCGTTGTGATATTGCCTTGAGGACCAGCGACAAAGTCACCACCTCCTGTAGCAAAAGTCTTTAGACTTAGAGAAGTCTAGAAAACCGGAGAGTGCATCCATTTGAAGTGTATTTGAGGTCTGAGAACTCGTCTTATCGATTCCACTGCTTGCTTCTATTGCATTAAAATCCCCCATGAACTAAAGAGTGTGTGGTTGTAGCATTGAGGGTGGGAGTGTGATTCAGAGTCAGTAGTCTCTGCTCGCATTTTGTGTCCCTTTTGGCTGCATGCAGTGGCCTGCCTCTTCACTGCCTAGTGTATCAGACTGTTTGGTCAGCGAGGTTGTGTCCAAAAACCATTGGTATCATGATCCGGACAGCATGGGCACTGTGTATGTCAGAACATGATGGGTGACAAATCTGGGGATCTTGCTGACATTGAAATGTTCTGGACATATTTTCCATTCCTATGAACTTGTATAGGTCATTGAAAAGATTTTGAAAACAAATTATGAAAACTGCCATCATTAGCTATGCAATGCATTATACACAGTTGCATAACTTCTAAAGTGCGAACTGATGTGACAATCACAGTGAGATACAGAACTTGAAGGGACAATAGGGGCAATAATTCAGGAGAAAACATTTAAAGGTGATGTATTGCTTCCTGGCTCCATTAATGTGATGCCCACCTCAAAAACTCACTAATATATTGTCCTCCACTAATAACTGCAAAAGAAAACTCAATAACAGTTGTATTGAAGAAGTTGGTTGACAATCACTAGTCACTTGTCACTCCCCATCAAATTCAATGGCAAATGATGGGGGATGACATTGGTGAGAATGTATTCCAAGGTCCATGTGAAGTACAAAACATATTGAGTGCTACTTTGCACCTACCACAGGATCGAGAACTTGGGAGAATAGGACAAAGAATGAGAACACACTCATTGTCTGACAAAGATTGTAGCAGTCTTTGCAAATGGTTAATGCCACACTGAATTTTCCAAAAGTATGTTGATAATTTTGGCTAGAAGTGCCGACTATTTGAAATTGGTTGTCCAGAGATTTGAAAATGTATGGCTTTCCAAGAGCATCCCATCTTCTGCAACTTTTGCATTCACAACAGTTCGACACTTCATCCTGCAGTCAACTTTTGGAGAAATGAAAATTGCAAAAAGGGCTGTACTGGCAGTTATCTTGCTTTCCACAGGCATTGAAGTGACAGGCATTGAAGTGAAATTGTAGAATGAAGAAGTGGAAATATGTCTTTAAGATGTTATAAATATGTTTCATTAAAGTGCAGTGTCTTTCATTTGACATTTTCAAAGACATAAGACTTAGGGGTTGATTTACTTCGGTTGTTCTAAATGAGATATAGAGCATATGTCTTAACATCCTTTACAGCCCCTGCCATCAGGATGCCACACCACACCATTATGGATATGAAATACTCAGAATCTTTTTGAAGAAAATGTCTGATAGATTTTCATTACCATATGAACTTTGTTGCTAAGATGTAAGTTCTCTAGACATTGAATATAAAATTCTTCTGTAAGAGTTTCAGAACTGTGAAGTTGCAAACTTCACTGTCCCCCATCAAATTTGATGGCAGAATAGAGGCAATGACCAGGGTGAGAACACCATCAATGCTGACACATAGATTATTCCATCTTTATTTTGACAACAATGTCTTAAAAACAGTAGGCATATATTAACTGTTGCATATGGCAACCAAATAAAATGATCAGTTCATTTGAAGAAAATCCAGCGATGCCATGCAGCCACAGTCATTGCCCATCAAGCTCAATGTTGGAATAGACATGGGTGAGAATATGCCAATGCCATCATTATGATCCCTCACTCTCAATGTTTGAAGACAATTATAAAAAAGTGAACATATATTAATTGTTGTGTATGGCAACCAAAGAAGAAAATAAAAGTATCAGTCTGTTTGAAGGAAAATACAGTGACACATACCCAACCTCTGTTATTGTTCATCGAACTTGATGGCAGAAGAGGGGTAATAAGGTGGAAAAGAAAATGTCAATACCCATGCAATGAAGGCTTCCTATCCATTTTTGAGAACAACTATGTATGGGAACTGAAGAACCAAATAAAATGATAGGTCCATGCAAGGAAAAATCTGGTGACATGGAACCTAGCTGCTGTTATTGCCCATCAAAGTTGATGGCAACTTTGGCATGGCAGCACAGGCAAGAAAGTATAAATTGGCATATATGTCTGAATGCGTTGGTGATTTTTCTTCAAGTCCATTGATGAGGTGGTCAGATACTTTAGTGAGTTTGGAACGTAAACTGGGGAATTGTTGTCAGATACTTCTGGAATATCACAGTGCAAAGAACCAAAATGGAATAGTGGTGTCTCAGCTTTATGTCAGTATTTCAGAACAACTAGTTTTGTTTGTAAGTCACTCCTTGGGGTGTTGTGTGTGTTTGTGCAAGCTTTTCTGAGCATGTCCATACTCGTAACAATTCAACTGATAAAACACAGTGTCATATTCAGGGTTATGGGACTGATCAAGCTGTCCTACATTGACTGGCTTGCCATCTGGTGGGGGACTTCTCTCTAGTCTTGTGAGAAGTTACTACAGATTTCGATGCTCTGAGTCACCTTTGGTCTCTGTTATCTGGTCTGGTGTGTGTCGTAGAATGGGGAAACTGGATGGGAAGGGAACTGGGATATATAAAATGACTGTTGGTATTATGTTGGTATTAAATGAATTCCTAATCGTCTTGGTATTGGTCTGTGTCAATATCTCTGTGGCTATGGTGGTGCAATAGTGGTTCTCATCTTTATTTCTGTGGTCCTCGGCTTTATCTGGTTACGTCTCAGCTTTATCTGTGACGATTCTGTTTATCCTAATTCCTATAAACTGTCAATCTTTGTCAAAACTATACTTTGTTTCCTTTTGTCTGGTCCTATCTCTTGTTAAATCGATTCCTAAAACTGGTCAATACTATTTCCTGCAAAGCTCACACTAGAGCTGCCCTATAATTTTGATACTATTTCCTGCGAAGCTCGCAATAGAGCTGCCCTATAACTGTTCAATACTATTCATCTGCTCTTGATGTCCAAATGGATCTGCTAATATCTTGTGAAGTTGAAGCTATTTCTTTCCTATAAAACTAAAAGGGGTGAGTACCACATGGTTATCACTTACTAACACTGAGTGAGTGTCAGTAATGAAGTAAAACAATGATGAGAGTCAAGGTTTTAAGTCAATGGATGATTGTGAGGGGTCTCAGCTTTACTACTTCAAGCTCAGCTTTGTGGCAAACAAAATTGCTATTAAACATGTGCTATTGGTCTTGTCGAAGCTGGGTGAGTTACTGAGGTAAACAAGTCGATGTGTGTATGTGGGGGAATGGAATGAAGAGAGTAACTAGTGTAAAGTATGAAATTACCGTGTTTATATAGTAAGATATAAATAAAATGGCATCCTTGTGGTATATCTAGAAGGCTATGCATTAACATATGTGTTTCTGACCTTCTGACTATACAGCAGGTCTTGTGCATTGTCTTATTTGTGTCTGTGCCTTTGATTTTCATAGTTCCGGCATTAGACTATGCCTTATTCATAGTGTCGGAGTTGAGAATACTCATCGGAATTGACTGAGTACCACCAAAGCATCGTGTGCGTCAATGTCTCGTGGTTATACAGCAATAACCAATTAAATCCGAAGTCTCCAGAGGGTGTTTGTGCTGCAGAAATCGTCAAATTGCTGTTATCAAGCCCCTATGATTGCCGGATCAATGTGAAGAAGATCTGCTTGCATGGCTGCACCTTTGCACTTTGATGTGGCAATGCTGGAGATGTCAGCAATGCGCTCTAGGTCCTACTGTGGTAATGGTGGCACTAAATCTGTGGATTTAGGTCAATATTGGTTTTTTCGGGGTATTGAGGTCGGGAAAGCGTCGGAAAAGCCCTATAAAATATATATGGGCTTGTGTGGAATGATTGATTTGCTGAAAGTCTGCTAATGGGAGAAATCCATGAAATTGGAGCATACAGAGCCCTGAGGCTCATCACTGTTATTCCTGGCTCAACAACATCAGGAAATGAGCAGTGATTGCAAAAAATGCATTTGCAAATTACCTTTCAATTTTGGACAATCAGGGTAAAGGAAATATTACATATGCAAAAACCCTATTTATGACATTGTCACCCCATGTAAAGGAGAATTCATCAAATGATATGCATAAGTGAAAACATAGCCCTAGATTACCTCACTGTTTTCACACCACCCTCTGCACATGTAGGAGAACTTTGTCCATTTCAACCATGCAGAATAAGATCAAAACAATTTTACATAAGAACTGACTACTGTGTTGGGCAATGTTTCCTGCAATTAGTCCATGCACTTTCTGACCACCAGATGTAATAGCATATTTTCGAACTTGTGCAAACATATTAAAGATTCTTTCACTCAGTATGTAAGTGACACCTTCATAAACCATCCTTTTTCCAATAAATACCGTTCCTGTGGCATATGTTCTGCACCTCTGCTAATGACCCCACCATACTGCACCATCCTCAGCCCTACAAATTATGAAGATGCAATGCTGGCTCAACCAGGCATTTACCAAAAGGATGTGTGAGTCCACTATGATGTTAGATGGGTCTAATAGCTACTAATCCCATCTAGTGTAAAATTCATCTGGATTAAAAATGGAACTACTGCCAAGAACTGGCCTCTTGCTGTCTAATGTTCCACGGAATGGCAAGCTACTCTTCTAAATGGGGAATTAAACCCATTTATCCAGCTTCACACATTGGAGGACCCAACAATGTTTTCAATGTCTCTTCATACTTGGACAACATGGCCACTCATCACATCTACTTTCAATTCTCCCAGAAAAATTTTCTGGTCAGTAATTTACAGGAAGAGATGTGGAGTGTACTATGATGAGTACATTTGCCTTAAGATATCATTGACTGTATTACAATGAATACCATACTAGGTTATTAGCACAAAAACAGCTGGATGAATCCCATCCAGAATTCCATGCTGCATATGGATTTCAAAACTTTGAGGATGCTCTACTTTGTCAAATGTTGTGCTCCAGCATTCAACATCAGCTTTTTGCTTGCCTTCCACCTGAACTATCCTTTTCACCCTGGTTCCCAACAACTCCATCTTGTTGCCCACAACTTCCAATCCCTGATGTACCCTTTCCAGTGACTCCAACTCTTGGTTACAAAATTTCAAACAAGATGTTGCAAATGCCACCGATCCCTAACAGCAGGTCTGAAACCACAACAAAAGGTGTGTTCTTCTTTCAATAATCTTTTAGCCAATCTGATGGAATCAAGACAAAAATATTATAACTATTCAGAATGATGTTTTTGTGACACCATGTAGGTCTCCTGCATGAACACCCTATCAGTGAACTCACATAATGTTAGACACTTCCTCCAAAAAGTGTTACTGCAAAAACAGTTATAAAGGTTCTGTCGCCTCACAATTCAGTACACCATTATGACTTCCCAGAGTCATACATCTTTATTTACAAGTATATCAATACCCTGAAGACCTTGTGTCAGTGTATTTGGAAGAAACAGAGTCAAGGGATGACTTTGTTGAAAAATTGTCAATCAAAGGTGTTCACAAAGAAGCTGGTGCACTCATATGGGACATGTATTTTGATCTCCTTGAAGGACTATTTTAACTATGTACTCTTTGCAGTTTCTAAAAAATTTTGCTTTTTTTTATAATGATGTGAAAGTTCCCCAACAATTTCAGTACCGTCTTCTGAATCACTGCAACTCTCATGTTTCAAATTTGATTTCCAAGTCAGCCATGTCTTTGAAAGATCCTCAATTTCTAAGGCAAGGCTTTCTTGGAGTTTCCCAATCTTGTCCATCTCCCACAGGATGTTATGATCAAGAATGTACAATGCATGGGAAGTCTAAATGACTGTCATTTCAAAGTTGCAAGTGTTATAAGAATGAAAGATATACCATATGTTTGAGATAGAAGTTGGGTTTGGATAAGAAGGTTTCAGTGAAATGAAGAAGGTAAATGCCACAATCATAAGAGTTTGTTTGTTTCAGAACCTAAAACTCATACATGAAAAACATGAATTGAAATTTCACAAAATAACTCACTGTTACATTTTTTCCAATGGGAACATTGACCTCCAAAAGACTTTTGGACTGTGCCTCAGACTTGAGGAATTTAGTCAAGATTTTGATCTTGAAGTTATGGTTGCCAATGCTGGGCAATGAATCAAAGATAAGAATGTAGCACCTTTGAGATAAATGATTGTAGGGTCATGCTTCCCACTGGGAAATGCCTTACTTTTCATGCTTGTGCTGGGCCAACAGACAGCCAGGATTCCATATTATGGCAAGGTACCAGTGAACAGCTACACTGTCATTAATTGGCACAATGAGACATTTCTTTGCAAATATGTCAACATTGAAGGTCCAACATTTGATGTCAGAGTAGTTACTGAGAAAAGATAATAAGCACAAAATCTATGAGTTACACAAAATACCAACACTTGTAACCTGGTGAACCAAAAAGAACTGAAAATATGTATGTCATCTATGAAAGAAGGGGTTTTTTTTTTTCAGCCTGTCTTGGACAAGTCTGTAACAAATGGAGTGATTGTCACAATTGAATAACAATGAAATCCCACCTTAGTCCGATCTCTATCAAGTTATCATTTAAGAAAGCTTTGCCACATAACCAAAGGAGGTCACCTTTGTAGATGTCAGTTCCTCCTGTTTTCGACCAGGGGTAAATCAATAGTCTTGGTAAAGGGAATCAGTAAGCATTCCCTCACTGGAAAAACAACAAACAAGTCAGAGTTAGCAATGTTGGGAGGTGCCAATGTTTCTATGTCAATAGGTCTATTAGTGAAACAAAAATTTTTAACTTCACTAAATCCAGGTGAAAGAGATTGTACATATGATGGACAGTCAGGATTGGAATATTTGTACTTTTCTGTAGCAGATTGCTTTTCATTTGCTTATCTCCAATTTTAAGACCTGAGGGCAGGGTCCAATCAACATGTTCAATGCCTACTGCATTAGGTTGGCAATCAGAATGTGTTTCACTATATTCATGGACAATGTCTTGATGATGTTAGGAATAGAACCAATGGTATGAACCTTTTAACCAACTCTCTGGGAATAAATGGATCATCTGTTTGAATTATCAGAGAATATAGAAAAAGTAAAGATTCATGATCTTCTGGTGGTAGGTATTGATCTCTTGTATCATTACAATATTGGGTAACAGAATTCTGCAGTCATACACAAGATTTGACACAACTTCATGAACCTATGAGGATGTTACATACTAAACCATGGAAATCTCCTATTTGACATTATTCACTGGCACTGACAAGTTCCTGAAAGTGTTTTTTAAGCAGTATTATCTTGATTGACACAGATCATTCAGATTTTGAATGTTGAAGAAAAAAAGAGATGAGAATTAGTGGAAGAAGCAGTGGAGTCTGAAATATCTTCCTTACAGTGATTGTGGCTGTGCTCAGCAAATTCAATGAGAACTTTGTCATGCCACATGTGCACTACATTTGGATGCACTTCTTCACTAGGTCTCTTGTCTCAATCAGAATTCTTGTTTATCATCTCTTCTGAACTAGCTCTGAAACCAGCCAGGACTTGTTTTATTTCTTCTGGCAGATGACTGACACATTCCACATCTTTGTAGAATCTGGGCTATATTAAGAACTAATTGCTTAGGCTCTCAAACAGAGTAGGGAATGATGGTATATGGGTCCACAATTCAAAGGTAAAGTATATATGTAGAGGGCCCTCATCAACTCTGTTTCATCTATAATTGTGGTGTTCTATACTGACCTAATTGTTACTGCTACTGAGGTACTCTGTTAATCTCCCTTTGTGCTATTCACTGACAAAGAGTTTCACCAGCTTTTGAACACCCATCTGGTGTTCACAGGTTTATGGTTGGTGTCATTTCACTGTGTACCAGGTGATGTGCTTCTTTGGTATCAGCCTCAAAATCTTTGCAGCAGAATGACTATGTAGTCATTGGATTTACCATTAACAATAATTGGATGTTTCTATCTCCAAGATGTCATTAGTACATGGCATTTGACCATGTGAAGATAGTGTGCTACTCACTGTTATATTGCTAGTAGTAGAGTACCATACTGAAAAATCAAGCTGGGATACTTTACATGTCTATATGTATTATAGGATTCTCCACACACAGAGATTTCATTGCAACAGGTGAAAGTCAAGGTAAACTTCAAAGATATATTCTCACCACTGATTGATATCAGAATATTTCCCCAGACTGCATATGTATACTAGCAAGTAACTAGAATGTGGACATCTTTTCATTCTGTTGTCAACTTTGAGCATTGCCTATTTATTAGAATTCCTATGTTGTCAAACCGGATTTTGGGGAATTTTTCCTGTTGCTAACATGTGTAACCTTTTCTCAAAACTTTAGGTTGCATTCATAGTCTGTGCTTGCTGACATGGTAAACAATTCAGCCATGAAGGCATCATGTGGGGTCAAGTTTGCTACAGCACTTGACCCCATGAATTTACTTGTCCTGGAACAGCTCTCTATGGATGGGACAGCTAGATGTTGCCATAACTGGTTTTCTCATTCAATTGTGGCTGTGTCCATTGAATTTGATGACTGGCTTTGTCATCACAATGTGACTGTGTCCATCAAATTCAATGACTGGCTTTGTCATCACAATGTGGCTGTGTCCATCAAATTTGATGACTGGCTATCACAAAGTGGCTTTGTCCATCAAGTTCAATGACTAGTTTTGTTACAATGTTAGAATAGAAGAACTGTCTACACTACTAAAGGACTAAGGGATTATATTCAATGGCCTGAATTATTACAATTAAAAGTGGCATGGTGTGAAAGCAATATGAATGTTTGAAGAAAAACCAAGAAATCAATTAATAGGAAAGGGTGATTTTAGGGAGTATGTTAAAACTTTCTGGAGAAAAATGACTTGGGAATGGAACCACTGATGAAGCAAGCTACTGGATGATGTGTACAGTGGTAGGTAAAATTGTAATGAGATTAAAGCAACTGACAACATAGTTTGTTCCTATGTGGACTATGTCCATCCCCAATGTCAACTTCCATGTGCTTCCAGTGATGGGCCATTATTTAATTTACATTCTTGGAGCAGTAGAATGTGATCTAGGTAGAATTGGGCATAACCTATCAGTAAGGTAAGAATCATTCAGCTGCTGTTCTGAGACCCTGCAGTGCTTTGCTAGCATGCCTCTTCTGCTTGCAGTTGTTTCCTAAGTCTAGATCTCTTTGTAAGGATATTACTCCCAGTTGTCTGTCCAAAATTTGTCAACAGTGGCAGAGAGAAGTGCATGCTCTCTGAAGAATGGGGGTCAACCAAATATCATGATGTTGCTTCAGACTCAGTTTAGCTAATGTCAATGTAATCTGTTTTTGTGGAAGTGGGTCATTTTGCAAAGGTCTTGGTATGGTTTGTATACCAGGAATGAATCAAGGTGGGTTAGGTAGGGTGGGCAAATTGGTGCAGGTAACATTTTGTACTGGTGCTGGGTTGTATGATGAAGTAGGCACCACTTGTTCCCCAGTGAAAGCTGTTGGTCTTTGAAGCAGGAGGTGTTTCACAAGTGGTTGCTAGTTTT
>JANDKJ010000645.1:0-102849 GCA_028551335.1 Armillaria sp. CMW 4456 | reverse complement strand
CTTGCTTGCCATAGAATAGTATTACAACATTTGTGGTTCAAATTTATGGTACATACAAAGGCATATATGGAATAACACAGATGCAAGTACAAAAGAAAGACATGAAAAGCTTCTTCTAATATAACTCTATTTTTTGGTTTTATTCTTCCTCACCCTGTTGATCCATCAGATGCCATAGTAGGTAAGCTGGGATCTGGCATCCCAAAGACTGCTCTACGAAGTTTAGTTTGGAATCGGCGAATATTTTCATATGATAGGATCAATCGCAGCCTCGCTTTTACACTGGATAGATATTCCAGCCACAACTCCAATTGTCGTTGTATCCACTCATCGCTGCCATTCCAGAACAGGTAAATGCACCATGCACAGAGTGCAATCCCGAAGAGGGACGTCAATGCCACCAAAACTTTCAGTGAGGCAGGGTAGGAAGTTTCGAAGCACATCGAGCAAAATGATGCCACATATGATATCATTCTGGCCTCCTGTGTTAGCCAAGAAAATGACATTAAGAAGTCATGGGCTTACCCCCACATAAGAAGTGCATAGGGAGTGCTGTACATGATTGACAATCGTTCGAACCCAACATTTTTTTGCCAGTGCCGCTCCAGGAATTCCGTCTGTAAGGCAGTGAGGTTGGTATCCAAAGTACGGGGAGGTCAAGCCTACCACATTTGTAATGTCGACATGTTTCATTGCGTCATGGTGGTTTTTGAGTAGGAGACCGATGATAATAGCACCCATGCTACTGGTGACAGATATGTAGCATAGGATTTGGGTTACAAAACCATGGTGCTGGCCCTTACTACTCATCTCATCGACTGAAGGGATAGCGAGAAAAGCCATGTTGACTGCAAGGAGGATGGTCGCCTAACCGTATTGTGGTATGTAGAAGTTCTTTCAAACATAGCAAGGGATTAGACACACCAGTCCGACGTGTTGTTCCCATCCAGCTGTAATCTGCTCCACGAGATGCCGCCATGGGTCCCTTGAAACGAGCCTGTCAACCCAGACCTTGTCGAGCAAACGGTAGTGTTTCATCGGCGCATAGAATAGAAAAGGGTTCATCCTTTTAAATAGAGCACTGCACTTGTCATCGGTAAACTTGTAGCCATAAACAGATTCATCCCGAGCAGTTCGAACATTTCGTTGACCATGATAGTTGTAAAATTGATCCCGTACTAGTTGTTATGATTGGTTGCTGCTAAGCAATAAAAATTGTAAGACCTACATAAAACCATCATGTATGAAGCTGGAGGGTAATTCAACAAGTAATAGCAGATGGAGTGGACCAGACTAGCCTGCTATTTCAGAGGCATTCAGCTCTAAGATGAAGGCCCTGTTAATGGAGACATTGTCAATAAAATGTAATGTCTTACTTTCTGCTTTGATGATGACTTTGCTCATAATTTTCAGCTTGTCAATACTGCTAGCAACAGTTGAAGTTTCAGATGTGATTACATCTGTGGAAGGAAAAGTTCAACATTGCACTATAGCAAATAACTAAGAGAACAAATTGACCTGTCTCAGCATGCAATATGCACTTTTGAACTGCAATCCACTGTGCTTTTGTAATTTGGTGAAGTTCGCTGAAATAATACTGATGGATCCTATGGAGATATCAATGTCAATGATCAACACAGGATAAGAAAAGAATTACCAGTATTGTTCCCGTAGAAATCCTCAGGAATAAGTCAGCTTCACAGTGTAATATCTTCAATCTTACTGGCTTACTGCGAATGAAATCTGGGCTTATATCTCCTCTGAGCTCACCCAGGTAATATGTTAGATCGCAATCAGAGAGCCAGAAGATACACTCAGTGTCATGATTGACCAAGTAATATCTATAATGAAGTTGATCATAGCCTTCCAAGGCAGGTAGCTCCTTCTCGAAAAGTTCTATGTATAGATGCCAAGACTTGACATGACTGAAGGGTTCCGATCTTATTGAAATGGCCTCCTTAAGTATGGTGATGTGCCTAGCTATTGCCCCGGCAATATTTCTGTCATATAGCCACTCCTCAGTGATTACTTTCTATGAGAATTCTCAGATTCAATCCCATAATCAAACCGGAAAGACGCACATCATGATTATGATAAAAGTATGGCTTTCCATCTGAATGTGTGTGCATTGTCCAACCCTCAGGCAGAACTTCTCCATTCCTTTTAGAATGAGTCAAAATTCTGATGGCCGAGTGAAATGGTACACATACAATTGAGGTGGTATGGTGCTGAAGTCAGTTATCATGGCACGTACAGTGAATTGAGCCGGGTTGTCTTCCTCTCTAGACACTCTCAGGTCAATTATCTTCAAGTGAAGTGTATGGAGAGCGCTCACATGAACGTCTTCCTAACGTAGTGTCCTATATCACACGGTAGTGATTCCTGGAACTTCCCCTTGTGCTGGAACCAGTCATCTATAGACACCGGTGTGCTGGTTTGTGGTGGGGCTATTGTTCCACTAGACTCTGCATCTTGAACACCCACCTCCCCAGTTGTGGCTGCCGATATTGGCGAACTCGGCGAAATCTGACCATCGTACAGAATACGAATCGGTCGCAACGGCTCTGCTATTTTTGGTGATGCGTCCCCTGATATAACGATATGGGGGATATTGCTCCCATCGGTCGAGTCGTCGTTTCCAACATCAAGGGAAGTCGAAGATCGATTATAGGAAGAATCGTCACGATTGGAGATCACATGGTGAGATAAGACTCTTTCGCCGACTTGAACTGAGGCAGCCATGGGGTTCGGTGAACTAGCAATTGCCGTAATCTTCAACTCGACAATATCCGGTTCACTTCTAGCGACATGGGAACAGCTTGAGACCGACATGTGGTCTTTATCACAAATGTCTGCCTCATCTTGGGATGGCGCAATAAGACTGGAGCTTGACTGAGTGATCGATCGACGAGGATTGTGAAAATCCTGCGAGTCGACTGCCGTCGATGACAACGAAGGGAATAGTCTCGCTGGTAAGGTCAACTCGAAGCCTGAGGACTCGGCAACAGCCTCAGTCGACGGAACAGCCTCAGAGCAACGCATGCTAGAGCGATTTCGTGATTTCCACAACTTCAATGGCCATTTCGTACGTGTCCCTAGCGGTTTATTTGGCTGAAGTCCGCGTTTCGTGAGAAGTGGATTGGGAGACATAGCGTATGCATACTGGCAGCTCGGGCTCTTCTGTTTAACAGATGCTGAAGCTGCCGGAGCGGATCTATGGAAAATCTGGCGACAATTCCGATTCGTCTGCCAGGAGCTGTAAGTGATAACGAACCTTGGACATGAAACCGCATATCGATACAGCAGAGCCGTGGAAACCGGGACAGCTCAATGGATTCATTAAAAATAATGAAACCCTGCCCGTACACAGCACAGAAGACTTGCGTACCTTCTATCTGTAGGACATTGAGAGGTCTTCGAAGTCCTTAAGTCCGGCTACTATGGCGTTACCTCAGCAAACAATCGGCCCCCATCCCCGCGATTTTAGTCTCTTGTCAAAGTTAAGCAAGGTGAGGCGAGTCATGTGGTATAGCATGAGGACGCTGAACTAGTTCGACCTGAAGAGGTGTAGAAGTTCCGACGAGAGCAAGCTGTGAGTAAGCGTCCCTCTTACATTTCAATTGCAAGCGTAGAGTTCCTAACTCCGGGATCCGTAAAGGGCAGTGAAATTCTATGGGTTGTCGGAAGTCTTTGAGCGCTATGTAAAGGGTTCCCAATCTGTTCGGGCCAAGGTTACAGATGGTGTTGGCTGGTGCTGTTTCCCAGTGATGTGAAAGCCCATTTACCACAGAATAGTGTCTATAATTATCTCTAAACCAACAGAGAGAGCAGATAACAAGCGCGACGAGATAATATTATACCTTAGGGAAGCGCTCGACTGCGTCCTCTCGTTGGCTTCTAAAAGATGATAACCGCTTCTCATAATTTGGATCAAAGTCTGCATTCACTATTATAACACAGACTGGCATAATATCAGTAGTGGCGTCGCAGAACGGAAACAGATTTGAATGGTACTATCCTGCGTCACGTGCTTTGGCATTCAAAAAACCCCATCACTCAGTCACTTCAATAGCCTTGTATTTTTATCAAGTTGAACGAGTCTGGAAAGGGATCCCCTTCTCAGCTACCTGACATTATGATGGGAATTGTACTCAACTTGTAATTCACTGTTTTGGTGCCCTTTGAACGTGTTCTGCTAATAGAGAGGGGCACTGAGTAAACTGAAGATGGCCAAGACTGGTAAAGAAGGGATTGTATGATTGTTTCAAGGGTGCGACAGCTGGTATGTGAAAAAGGTCTTCCCCGTGGAGGTCAGGAATCTCCTCCGGGAATCTCCCTGATATCCAAACATCCTTGTTCTGTGAGACAGAGCGCACATCAGTGTATTGCAACCAGTTCACTCAATAGGAATCCAGTTACGATGTTTTGTACAATGTATGTATGTTCTGTTCCTTCATTTATATCCTTGTCATTGAGATGACTGTCTCTAGGAAGAAGAAAAAACCAGTTAGGAATGAACATCAACACCGGTGTTGTCTTTGCCCCGACATGTGATGAGTCCATTCAAGTGCCACAGCAGTCCCACAATCTCCAAACTTGTCAGAAGGTTCTGAGATGACTGATCTGACTCGCCTTGAAACCCGCCCTTTGTAACTGAATGGCCAAGACAATTCTAAGCAGCTTCTGAAGTCGAGCAAGAAAAGCAAAGAAAAGGATACGGTTGGAACGAGAGAAAGTTATTTCTTCCTTCTGTGGTAATGCGTGACATGTTTTCACTGCTTCTCCATAAGAAGCGCTTGGATTCATCCGATGGGTTAAATACCGCATGTTCGTGTAGTCCATTAGGTATTATTTTTCTTTGTGCTCACGTCAATCCATACTATCATGATGTCGGCTTAGACCTGTATATCAAACCCCGCAGCTTTGTACGCCCTCACAGTCCATACATCTTCGTGCGACAACATTTCCGGCCGGTAAACTGTAGCCCAGACATGTAGTGATCGTGAATGTCTTCCAGGATGACTTTGGCCACCTTGACAAACTATTTTCATGAGAGTGACGTTGAGATCGCAATCATGTGGATTTGGTGTGAAGAATAATGCTGTGCTTGTTGTCGACAGCAGTTTCCGCCTCGACGTAAAAGAATTTTTCAGCATTCATCTAGCCCTCTAGAAGCGATGGGGTCGTCGATGAGATTAGCGTTGATGCATGCCTCGTGGATTATAAAATGACTGAGGGCGCTTCCGGGGAAATCAGCAGTGCTTGGTCGACTCCTTAGTCTATTGGACTCGACGGTGGATGATGAAAGGCTGGATTGAAGTAGTGAAGCCATAGAAGCAAGCGAACATTGGCCATCTTGAGATAACTGCATCGAGGATTACTGAGGTGCTTCCGCAGTCAGCATAGGCGAAAGCGAGAACTACAGCTCTCTCGTTGGCTCGATGAGCTCCATATATATGTGATTTCAAGCCGATACCCCACGAAACACTATGGAAATGCAGAAGGCAGTCAGTCAGTATCCTGTTTTTTTTTCCGGCGCGAAATGGCAAGAAGCGTTTCAGACGCACCGAACTTGATCTGTGAAGAAGTGATATCAAGTAAGGTACGGCACTTTTCGACAGCCCTTTCTTCTTTTTCAGCCCCAAGAAATGTATCGTTGTGGTTGTGGATAGCGAAGAACCGGGCCGCCGGCCAAAGTTGATCGATTGCTATATCGGCCATGCCCGTGATCCACACACCGTGACAATTTCTCCTGGCCCAATTTAAGTTCTTTGGTAAAAGCTCATATTTAGTTTTCAAGGTCTGTTAAAACCTATGGCGATACCACTGGCTGCATCAGTTGTGACAGAAACGACTTTTCCGTTTAAGTCTTCGATGTTATTCAAGGCAATTGCATTCTTATAACTCCGAGTCTGTCCATATCATACACAAGTATCACGCTCCATCATCGACTGTATACCGTTCAAGGTCCTGGCTAAATTTGCCTATCCCGCTGACTTGGATTCCGCGTTGAATTTCTCTGCCATTCCCTGCAAACCCTCTGAGATGGCCTCCAATGCATGGGCAAGCTCTATCTGCGTGATATTTCCTTTATTCAGCCTTTCAGCGATGTTTTCGACCTCATTTTTATGCAATAACAACTCAATTATCATCACCGCCACCTGGTTTTCGAATGACACGACAGGTCCCCCAGTACCGCCTTCATCTTGTACTAGAAGTAGTTGAAAATATGTTAATAAGGGATCGATAGTAGATAGCACACCTTCTGTAGTAGACGCCTCGCTCTCCTGAACCAAAGTAACATTCTCGGTTGAAGTCCCGATAACGTCGTAATCTGTCATTGTCAGATCGACTTGAGTGTCCATCTGTTCTGGAGTCGTAAATCCAAACACCGGGGGTGTTTGGGGGCGTTCAGTCTGGTTATCGACTATGAACTGACCCCACATTTCCTCGAAGTTATTGGCAGTGTCCAGGTCGACTGGATTGTATTCATGCATGGATCCGGAAGTCGGGATCTGTAGATTTGAATATATGTTTTTCAAAGAAAACTTGATCCTATGCATATACTCACCTCTGAAGCCGATGAAGAGGCGCGTTGAATCTTCCCACGGCCAGGTTGATGAACCCTTGCTACTTTCGCTTGGACTTCAGGGTTCAACGCCGGAGAATCTTGAAACTTGTCCTTTCTAGGAGTTGGCGTAATGGGCTGCCTCCGAGAAAGGGTACCTTTTGTCTCTTTCCTGTTCTTGTACCAAGCAACAAGGAAGTCCAGTTGTGGGTAAGAGAGTTTCAACGAGCGTCGCACCCGCGTCCTCCGTTCATGCTCAACACGGCTACACCTAACTCTCCGCTCCTCACAGCTTATACACGCAACCGAATTTTCCTTGGGCGTGCAGTCTTTTTCACGTAAAATACAATTCTCGCAGACCTAAAGCAAAACATCAAGGTCAGTCGGTAGCACTATCATTTGAGAACTGATCCACCGTATTATTGAGATGTTTTTTCCAGTATTTTAGGTCGTAAAGGTTGGGACGTCGTTGGAATTCCCTAGAGAAGATATTTTTCATAACTTCGGTCACCACAACCTCAGCCTCAGCTTCAACTTCTGAACTGGAGCCGCCACTGCTTGTGCTTGGTGAAGACGTAGTACTAGTTGACTCAGAATCAGAATTGCTGTCCATTGCAGAAGATAAGGAGAGCAAGAGGTGGTTTTGCTTCGCGAGCTTGACGGAGTTCATTGATATAATATGGACAGTATGGAATATGTGACTTCTCAATTGATCTTCACAGAAGAAATGCGGGATCAGATGTACGTGTATCAATGATGTTATCAGTTAATGGCACTCAGCAACAGGAACAGAGGATACTAACGAGACTACTACCACCAGCAAATAATGCGGAATCAAGGTATCTTCTCGACAAAGTCAAGATATTGCAAACCATCGTAAACCCAGGGTCAGCTGGAGCATTATTAAAGTGAGGATTAGTGCGTGAAGGTCTACGTGTCCGTAAGAGAGGAAAAGAATCTTCTTTAATGAGAATTATCGTAGTCGAAAGAAGTCGAGGGGTGGGAAATTTTTTAAATTCTTTCGGCCATACACCCTCATACACCCCGGCGTTCAAGCATTTATCATTGATGCTAAATAGAATGTCAAACAAGAAGTCACAGAAGTGATAAGTGAACACAGAGAATGAGGATTGGACAAATTGTATATTCAGGGGACAAGCAGTTAAATGTCATTCCGAGTAAGGTTCGAGAGCCCGAGTGCCCAACATGCAAGAATAATGTCAATTTGTTGTAATACAAAGCATCAGAAAGGCTACGAGCCAGCCACTAATAGATGATCTCAACAGCGCCGCTATTCAGCCAAGCCTCGAGCTCTGCAAAGTCGTCAATTTCTTCCTTCTCCTCAACCGCATTTCCCGTGTCATGCTCATGCATTACGATGCTCAAGTTCTGCTGACTGCTAAAGCTATTGTCCGAGGTCATAGTTAAGTCAGGCGTAGAAGATATGATATCAAAGCAATTAGGGTCCAGAGTAAAGTCGTCGCAGTGGTCGTAATCATCTCGATTGTTCCTGATCTTGGCTGACTCGCTATCATCAATGACAACGACTTCATCCGAGTCCGAGGCATGGACAGAAAAAGGGTCTTGCTGAACCTATGGCGAACAAATTTCACTGGGGTTCGCAAAAATGATAAGATGAAATTCACTTTCGATGATTCATCGCTCAACCTTATGCGTTTCGGCGCAGGACTTGGAGAGAAGCGGGTATATAGAGGCGAAGCAGGACGCGCACCGAATTCGTTGTCATCGGGAAAACCACGAAGCAGAGCATCGATGTCAGAATCAGCAAAGCCGTCGGAGGCAAGGGCGTTTTTTCGAGGAGCAGAAGCCATAATTTTGTGAGCCTCGGGGAGATCGTCGTCGTCGTCTAGTGAGATGTCAGGACATAGATTTTGCAGCGGCTGAGATTCTCCTATGTCGGCGAACTCGATTTCCGGTTCAGGAGAAGCCTTTCGCTTCCGCTTCTTCACGTGAGGGACGGGTTCCAGTTTAATCCTTTGGCCGTCAGTGAGCTTGAGGTTGTCCTGAACGTTCGTATTCTTGTGCAAAGCTTCCAGTCTTTCTGGGGTGCGGTCAGGGTTCGTAGGCGTCTTCTTCTTGATGTCTAAAACCCTTTGCCACTGGGTCTGAGTAGTAGTCTGGGAAGACTTGGCTGCGGCGTGAGATTTAGCAGTAGAGGCGGGGGTTTGTATCATCGTGGCCGCAGGTATTGGTTTCTTCGGTGGATGTAATGCTCCTTCTTTACAGCTAGAGAAAACACTTCAGAACAGTAGGCATCACTACAGCGCAGTCATACCAAAGATGGCGGCATTTTTTTCGGTCCTTACAAGTATGGTTGCATCTATCCCTGTGTCAGCTTTCATGGAAAACGGTCAAGCAAGAACGAGTAACAGATAATTGCCGTTCGGGAGCTTCTTGGGCATCTTCGAGTCGTCCAGAACCTCTAGAATGTTCGAGCTAGACATGTTCTTCGTCGCTGGATAAGTAGTCACATGTAAGGCCAAATTTTTAATGAAAGATGTGCCTGTTAATAGATGACAAACCTTCTTTTGTTGTTAAATGCCTCACTTCCGCCTTGTCATCAGAACTATCGATGGGATCATCCATCTTGTCCCAAAACTTAGGATCTTGTCTGTAATCCTGTATTTCTAGTTCCTGTGACGAAGTATAAGTTGATGTCGAAAACACGAAACGGGTTGAACGCACCAAAGAGGTTTTGGGACGAGTATTTCTAGTAGGGTATTGAGAAGCCGAGATGTCGGGTTTATAAGACTTGGTCACTGTAACACCTGCGACGCATTCCTGCTCAAGGGTGAGTACTAACGACTGTTGGCTAGTAGAGATGCATACAGAAGATATATAGACATTGATTGACTGGCTCGGCTTTTGCAACTCTGCAGTAACTTCATAAGTTTTGCTTTCTTTTAAAGATTTAGTTCTAGGCGTTTAATCAGTGACCTGATTCACAAAACGAAGCCATTGGCACTTACGCTATACGGCGAAAGTCAATTAATTCCAGATCAGAGGTGAGAGTGATGATTGACGTCATATTGTAGACACGTCCTTTTTGCTTCTTGGACTTCGGCTGGGACATGAAAGTCTCATCGGTTAATCCGCATTCGATGGACAAGTCAACTTCCACCGGCTTTGTACCGCCGTTGGTGCGAACTTCAATCTCTGTCATTTTTAACATGTAAGAAGGGAATTCTCGTGCAGCTGCCAGCATCTCAAGACCGAATGGAGGACGTCGATTCAAGAGCTTAAATAAAACGAGCTGAATGTAATGACAAAACGCTGAAAATTGGCCTTACTGCTTCAAGTCTCAGGGAATCTTGCTGTCGCAGAATGTTAATCGATGTTATACCTTGCTCTGCTAGCACCTAATGAGCAGTGATCAGCAACAATCTTTGAAACGGGCCTTTATCTGTTACCTTTAATCTAATGGGGGGTGTTAATGAGGTATCAACTAGATATCAAGTTCTTACGATTTTTCACCAATTGACTCGATTTGACGCAACACCACAGGTCGATCTTCCCAAGCTTTTGCGGTAAGACATCGTAATCTTTATGTTCTGGTGAAAAGAACGTCCGAGCAATGGGTCTTAGTTAGACTTACACTTCGAACCCGTGCTTCAGTTGCGCCCCACGTTTCTTGGTGATGGCTACCTCCACGACAGCTTCAGAAGTCGCCAGTTCAAAAGCCACCGAATGAATAGCAAATGACGCAAACCTCTGGCAATACGTGGTATATGACGAAAGACGCTGAATGCATCTAGTTGAGGTTGGCTATCTCCTGTCTTGTATTCGGGTGAATTAAGGGAAATACCACCCAAAACAGCCTTGTGTGAACTATCAACACCACAAAGCACTCCGAGAACGCCACAAACCTGAATCAATAAGAACGTCTTGTCCGAGGTCTTCTCGACCCTCTTGACTTCGAATCGAATGTCAATATGCCGTCGAAGTTTATTCAGGTACTGACCAAGTTCATGCATCAATACAGCGGGAAAAGTCAAGAAACGACGACCTTACCGTTTTCTCGGAAGCCCGAATCTTGGATTCAATCAACCTTTGATACTTTCGGTCAGAATTAAGGTATGTCTAAGAAAACACCCACTCTTCTGAGGCAGAAATCATTTCGAGCTGACATGCGCCAACGGCCATCAGGGAAGAGGCAGATACAATAGTGAACATCTTACTATATCCCGAATACTGGGTTGTTCTGGTAGAGCTAGAATAGTTTTCATCTAAGATTCAGGTCAATTTGGCGCTCAGAGAATGTAAGAGCTCTATACGCACTGTGGCCTGGCGGATGTAGAACTGGAACGAGGTCAGGACCTGATGAATACGGATAACAAAAGGAACTGGCCTTGCTCATAATATCCCCGTATTCTGTAGAACTTAGTTGTCCATCACTGTCATCTTCGGAACAGGTAATGAGCTCAGACTCCTTCAATTTAGTTATACTCTGCATGACCAAATCGTCAACACGTTCCTCCCAGGTTTGATCCTCGCCTTTTCCAAGCGCATAGTGTCGAGGATTCTTTCGAATTCTTTGGAACAAAAACGAATTTCGAAGCCAATCGGTAGCAGAGCTGATGCTTGTGACAGTTCCTAAACCAATTTCTGAGTTAAGATGCTCAGACAAATTCACGTGAAGGTAGCTTTCGAGGATGGTTTTGCCTTGAACGAGTTGTCGATATTTGCTCTCAAGCTCGGTCTCACATAATATTATGGCAGTCCCTTCATTATCTATGAAAGCGTCAGCACCCATTTGGAGTCGGAACGGTTCTCAACGGTATTCACCGAACTGGGGTCGACCCTGTAACAGATAATGCAGGCTGAGGCGAGATCAGACCCCAAATCAGAAAGGAAGTACTCACTGCACGACCAAGCATCTGCATGACATCAAGATCAGAGTACTCGACTGATACATTGTTTTGGAAGGTCTGGACCCCTTTGATGACGACAGTATGGGCAGCTGGACAGATATTTAAGGGGAGAATGCATGTTGCCAACGCCACTTACGAAGGTTGACTCCTACAGCAAGGGTCTGGGCAGAGGGAGAGTCGCGTCACTGACATTGCCCGAAGTGACCAATCTTACCGATGTCGCTATGACTATACGGAGGACCCTCTTTATAAAAAGACCTTCAACTCCGTGTCTATCTTCCAGCGACAGCCCTGCATGATGAACACCGATGCCGTATGAAGCCCATTCTATTCATTTGAGCAGGACGCGCGTAGATGAACCATTCCAATTTACCTGCCAAACGCTTATCCTGGAAGATATGTTCAACTCTGTTTGGATTTGGCATTAGAGTATATCGA
This sequence comes from Armillaria sp. CMW 4456, assembly GCA_028551335.1. Taxonomy (NCBI): domain Eukaryota; kingdom Fungi; phylum Basidiomycota; class Agaricomycetes; order Agaricales; family Physalacriaceae; genus Armillaria; species Armillaria sp. CMW 4456. Next base: position 90,951 of record JANDKJ010000645.1, on the reverse strand, counting down.
CTCGACGTATTCGAGTCACAGGAACCTTTCGGAATGGGTCCAAGGCAAAGATTGCTTCTTTTTTTCAGCTTCAATATAATCTTTAAGTACATGTTCTGCAGTGGCGAAGACACCTGCGGAATTCCTCGTCATACACGTCATCAATATATTGAGAACCAATCCGCACCTTTCCTAGTCGGACAAAAAACAAGAATAGGTTTCCCAACGGAGTGCGTCTGCAATGTTGGGAACAATTTGTAATCAAGGATTTTGGAGAACTGAAAATCGTTCTGGTTACGTTGTCGAGGAACCCCAACAACGACCCGCTTCAGCTCGCAAGGGCGGAAGTCCTCGCCGAACTACACAGGCTTTAGCTACCGCCACATATTGTTGGAATTGCCATACTTCAAAGACTTTTGCAGGGCTGCCATCGCATCTGGCACTTCCTATCCAAGAGGCAATATCTTGAATATTAGGAACTGTTGCCGAGACGAGTACAAATCGGACACCGGAGCCACGCTTTTTCATCCGAGAAATGACCACTTCGAGAGTGCTGCCTCTGGATTCATTGAGAATATGGACCTAAATGGAGATTGTGAGTCATCGTGACAAAGAGATTCCTCGGTAGAAATACCTCATCAACCAAGATTAAGCGAATGGAGGACAGCATTCTTCCATGATCCTGCCTGATTCAGTAGACATTATTGGGGAAATTCTCGCGGGGCAGCTGCACCCATACCAATTTCTCGTCAGGCTGTCCCACTTTTCCGCCTATTATACTATCAGTTGAGCTAGAGATCCGCACGTTTAAAAAAGTGCTTACCGTTGTAATACTGTAAATCAGTCAGATTTTTGGGTTGTATAGGTTAGTAAAACTTGAAGACTAGCATTATCGTAGAGTTTTTTGCATCTCCCCATACCCCTTTCCCGAAATGAACGGTGTCACCCGTCAGTTCACAACCTGTTGCGGCTTCTTATGACGTACAAATGAGGAGAAAAGGGATCACCTACACTTAATTCCCAATGAGCTGAATTTGGTGGTCCAGTCACGATATCTCTCCGAACACAGTGCCTACGAAAGGTCGAGTATGTAAATAAAGCATCGGAGAGAAGCCATCTACCTTCGTCGGTGCCATATAAACACATTTTACTGAGTTGTCCGTTGCACTGTTCGTCTCCGTCAACATCTGTATGATTGCAAGCTCAAAGAGAACCGTCTTTCCGCTACCAGTAGGCGCTGGCATTTTTTTACATTCATGTCCAGTGGTAAGTTCAATCTGACATACCGCTCGTTACCTATGGGATCATCGTCTTAAGAGGAGGGCACTGAATAGACATAGAATACATACTATATTTTCGTTGCTTTGCATGAGCTACTTCATGTCAAGAACAGAATGCATAAATGATAGCCACGAACTCACTGTATCAAAACATGAGGACTGGACAGCGTTGAAAACGCCAAATTCGAATATTGTTCTATACATGTCGGCTGATACGAGTCAGGAAGATATTCACTGGGTAGCGACGCATAGACGTACGAAGCTCTGTAACTGGTCGCAGTCGAATTCCCTTCGCGGTGCTTGACGATCGCTGGCCTGCTTCGAGGGAACAGGAACTTGAAGTGCGCGGCGGCTGGTTCTGCTGACGAGAACAGTTTCCACTTCTAAAATTTTGGTATTGTGGATTTTGGTCATACTCCAGCGTTGCTAGTAGTAGGTTATCAACCGCTGTTCACTTGCTAATAAAAGGTACTTACTAGGAACCACCTCATACTGAGGAGGATAAGATCCAATTATAGCGGCAAAATTTCCTTGTTCCTCGGAGTATCCATCGTATTCATCGGCCTGTTGGCCGTCCCAGTGTTCATCCTCGTAATAAGACTGGTCGGTAGCCTGAGGGTATGTTACATCGACATAGTCTTCTATTGGATCGTCATAGTGGGGCAGATACTGTGATGTAGAGCTGTGGGTGAAGCGATTTCTATTTGTTCGCTCCGGCGGTGAGGGAGAAGAATTGACTGCTAGATATGAATGTTTGCAAAGTAAGAAACGCGCATATACCCACTAATTTCATCGTTATAACCATCCAAATAGGTGCCGTACTCATCATACATATCGCCCTGATAACTTTGAGGCGTGTGGTAATTCATGTTGTAGTTATCTGTCGTTTGAAATCGCTCGACGTGGTAGAAGAAGGAAAAGGAAAAGTAATCGAGAAGCCCGACGCGTGACGCGTCTTTACGTATCTTAGTCACGTGGATCCGTTAAGCGTGACAGATCGTGACAATTCAAGCGCTTGTCCCCTTGATTTTGACATCGACCACAAGCAATACTACCCTCACGCACAATGGCATCGCAACAACTGTCCGCTGAAGAGTTAGCAAAGAAGCAGGCAGAGAAGATCGAGGAAATAATCAACTCGTGCGGCCGCTTTACATGTAATTATCATCCCCGTATCAGTGCTTCTAATCTGTATCTTTTTCTGCAGGATCCATTACTCTGACAAGTACAGTGACGATATATACGAGTATCGTCATGTCATTCTGCCAAAACAACTCTTCAAAATGAAGATAATACCAGACAACTATTGGAACGCAGATCAGTCCGCTCTTCGGTTGCTGTCGGAGAAAGAATGGAGGAATATTGGGATCACGCAGAGCCTAGGTTGGGAGCACTACGAGATTCATGGTGACTTGCATGAAGAATTTCGTGGTGTTTCTCTGATAGAATCCTCTTTTAGCGCCGGAGCCTCACATTCTTCTCTTCCGCCGCCCCAAAGACTTTGTTGTGCCGACGCTACCGGCGCAGAGACGTGTTAAGGATGCAGGGAGACGAAAGTAGATGGTCCATTTCTTGACACCTTCTCTCTTTCGCCAAGTTTTTTTTTTCCCAATAAGGTGCTACAGTTTTGGAATTGACCCCTCAACAAATGTCGTTGTATCCTAGATCATTCTTGCAATTCACTTTCTTGTCTTGATCCGCCGTCTACCACTTCCTCATTACAAAGTCATTCATCATAACACTATATGTACACATTATACTGGAACAATCGACAACAACAAGATGAATAGTATGAAATACATCCTTCTACTTATATAACAGCTAATATCCATGTCCCTAAGTGCAAGTCACAGTCTCGGTGCTGGTAGATCTCCCCATTGCACCATGGCTCCTAGGTCCGTCGATGGTGTCAAACCAGCTCGGAAGGCCTTCAGGTCCGTAACATATTCGACTCCTGGCCGTGGGGCATCCTCGCCTTCTCCTTGAACAGGATATTTTGCCATCAATACCATCATAGCCTGAACCAAATCTTGGAGACCATCTCTTCCTTGCAATGCCTGGGCCCAGTGTGCTTGGAAGTCGGACACATTATGATCACCTTCACCGAGACCCTTCCATGCGCTCTCGTCAAGATCTGGCATTTTCGCACGTACGATAGCCGTAAACTGTTCAGCTGCTTGCGCACTGACTTTCTGGGCTCTTGGCGTCTGAGAGCGCATCTGGACCGACAGCTTTGATCGTGTCTTGGATGATGGATGAACGTTGGACATGAACAGGGAAAGAACGTCCTCCTTGGTTATATCCTTAAGCAGGTTGGCATCCTTTTCAGCTAAAATAGCATAAGTACGGTCACAAGTTAGCGCACAAGTCACATACCCCTCATGAAGTCCAGATGTCCAGTACTGATATGGAGCATGAAGTGACTGCCCTCTTCCATGAGGTTCTTGTATGACTCTCGCCACTTCTTCTCCAATCCTCCTTTCTGTTCCTGGAAGACCTCCGGGGTCATCTCTTCGATATACGTCTTCATGCCAACTAAATGCGCTTCGACTCGGTCCTCTAGGTATCCGGGCGTCTTCTCGCTCTGAACTACTATTCGCACACCAATATCTCCACCGCCCGATAGACTCCACCCCGAACTCGACACGATGTAACCGAGTTGCTCCTTTGTCCGAAGAGTATTAAACGTCGGTTCCGAAAGAATCTGGTTCAAGAGCGCAGCCACGACGCGGAGGCGTTGATCGGCAACGGAACCATAGTGGCAGAAGTAAGTTAACGCGGAGTTTGGTTGATTAGGGTTGGGTATCATAGATGTGTAGGTATAGTTGCACCCTGTTGGCTCAGTGAGCATGGGAGGCATGATAACCTAATAGAGGCAGGCATACCTTCAGGCAGCAAGAGACCCCTCTCGTTCAATTGGGAAGGCGGTAGTGCGGAAAGTCCTAGACCTTGTTCAGCTACTTCGGCAATCTTGATTGCTTCCTAGAAGAGGGTGAGATTGTGGGGATACACATAGCATATAATCAGACTTACTTCCTTGAACATGTTGCCCGTTACGAGAATGCGAATATTCACTTGAGAAAGGAATTTCTTGATATGGCTCTGGACCTCTTCAGGAGTGACAGCTAAACACCGTGTTAACGCGACATCGCAATATAAGGAGATTACAACTCAACAGGTCAGCTCTTGAAGCTTCTCTTGAATAGTCCATTGTCGTTCCGTCAGCATATATCGGCCATAATATTCTGACAGCTGATATGACTGTCCCAGGAAGAAGTTCTCCCATGTCTTCTTGATCTGCAAGGATACATGTCAGTAAGTTCGACGAAGGCGAAAGGTCAGTCCTACTTCTTCCTTCATGACAATCAACCGCTCAGGCCGAACAGTAATCTGCTTGACCCTCTCCAGAACATGCTGCACCAACACGATCACCTTGTCGTTGTAGCCATTCATACTAACGTAAAGACCGGAGGCATGTGTTAAGAAAGAATAGGTGATGCCTGCTAGATCAGCGTCATAGGAGAACTCAGTAAGTGAGTCGGTGACAAGGTCAGAATACAGTCTAACGTCGTTGTGAGATACCATAGACGACAACCGCGAGTAGATGCATACCTCGTCAGGACAGAATTACGCGGAGAGTTATTTCCATATGGGCTATAGATACCGAAGTTAAAATCTGCCGATTTCGCAATATTTCTCATGTTACTTACCTTCGCAAGTCGATGACGACGAACCCTTTGGGTACCCAGAACCTATCGTCCTTTTTATGCCAAAGAACGGAAAGTGGTGTTTCGCGGATCAAATGCGGACGTCCGGCAGGCTAAGAATGATCTGGTGAACTCAGGGCGTTCCAAGTGAAACAGACATAACGTACCTTGACGACTTCACGCTTGTCTACGTCCAAGTTAGTTGGGATAAACTCGTTGGGACCAGGGAGGAATAATTGGGGGATATCATTGACACCATTGGCCTGAAAGAAGGGTTGATTGTGGCGTAATATAATAGGCCCGCTGTACTCACCTTTTCAACGAAATCATCGTCAAAACGCTCAACTCTATACTCTGTGCCATACCAGGGCTCCGTTTCCCAGTGATCGCGGAATCCTACGCTCTCTAAATCTCCTTTCTGAGCCATAAGGATCACTCTGCCTTTCTCCAATCGGAAGCTTTCCAGATATTCTCGAATCTTCTCCTCACCGCCACCTTCATGCTTATAGTCATCCCAGTCCCAGACCAATGACGGAGCGCTCAGGAGTAGGTCTCTGGGGTAGTTTCGAGCCATGCGCTCGGCAATTCGTGTGGCGTAATCATCAGGGCGTCGCTTCTCCTGGAATCTGAAACGCGTTCTCGCCAAAGTCACCAGCTCTTTCTGATGGTATGGTGCAAAAGTGGATTCACGTAGGAGCGCAAAGTATTTCGCCGTTACAAGTATGACGTTACGGTATTCCTCTGATTTAGTTTGCTTGAGCACACGACATGGGAGGCAGGGGAATGTGACGTACTGAAGCCATCGGCAGTCAAATGCACGGTTACCTTGAACATCCCGAATCCCCTTCCAAGATTTTGAGGTCCCGAGCTTAAACCCGTGATCCAGCCCTTGTTCTTAAGATACGAGTGGAGAGATCCGGGACCTTCATGGCCCACAAAATGGGATATGAACTCGGAAGGTTTATGACGCCAGAAGGGTACCTGGTACTCCAAGGGGAATGAGAATTCTAGTGCATGTACAGTCATGATGGTTTGGACGGGTACTAGCGTCTGCAGAGTGTATCAGAAAATGCATAGCAATCAGACGGGTCCACGTACGCCTAGCTGCTCCGGCCCCATTGGATGTTCAGTGAACATCGGGAGGGGATCCACACCCCGGTTAGGTATTGGTGAAAACAATGAGGATGTGAGCTCGGCCAGCTCATCCAGGGATTCTGAGGATCACTTTGGTTAGAGATAATCAGGTAATTACGGAAGACATACCTTTACCGAGGATACAGAGATGCATCCGGCTGGCACAATACTCCTTGGTCCACCATTCCACCACTCGTCTACGCGTCTCTTTACCAACTGCACCACCATCGGAATCGTTGTCACTCAAACCAGAAGCCACCGAAGGGACTGGTGAAGGTATACGTGAAGGGACGGGCGATGGTGCAAAAATACCATTAGTCGCCGGGGCCTCGAGCTTGCCTTGTGCTTTCAGATTCTTCCCGGCCTGAGACAAACTCTCCCGATTACCGCTCCCGAATTTCCTCCATGCATGTCCTTCCTTGCTCAAGTGTTTGCTGAGCTGAAACACCCTCCATAGGTCACTTTGATGGTTCTTCTTGTGCTCAGAGTCTACCGCATTAAGTTCGCGTGATGTGCACGAGGGGGAAAAGAGTGGACAGTGGAAAAAGCCTGAGAAGCGGGCAAGTGCTCCAGCTAGGGCAGGGGTAGCCACGTTAAAATAGTAATTTGTGTTGTTAACGGAAGTGTATGCATTCGAACTGCCGTTGTTCTTGGCCAAATATTCCGAATATTCGTTCTCTCGAGGGAATTGTTCGGTGCCCTAGGTGCATTTAGCACACGGAACGACGAGAAAGAACGTTGAGACGCACCATGAACAACAAGTGCTCACAAAAATGAGCCAAACCTGGCATGTCATCCTGGTCACAGGTCAAGCATTGAACTCAGACGACCAGAAAGATACTTACTGGATCCGACAGATGGCCCACGGCTACGTCCAAACTTGCAGCAGCCTTATCTGCGGTTGCATCGTGAATGAGAGTGGCCTCCAGGCCGTTGTCCAAACGAATGATACGGTAATCTCTATCGTCCTGCTGAGATTTCTCTATAGGTAAATCGTAGACGGAGAATGAAGGAATGCTTGGATCGGCGGGTGTTACGCGTCTCCACTCCGTCGTCGTTGAAGCCTTCCTCGAAGACAGATATGAGAGGTTCATAGTGGTCCTGAGGAAGGGGAATCGAAGGTTCAGCATAAATATCGCGGAGAGAGGTCGGCGTCTTTGTTAGGGTCACCACTGGTGTGGTCCTCGGGTCCAATTATCCTGGTGGTAAATCTTCAGACAGGGAAAGCAGGAATGGAAACTACGCTACCTGAACGGTCCTTTAATTACTGGATGCGGTGCTGGGTGTCGCCGTATAATGATGGTGGTGGTAGGTTCGGATGAAATTTGACAAGCGGCGACTTACTATTGTTCATTTCTTTGATTTATTAATTCTGCAATTAAATAATTAAATATTATTATTATGCCTGGTTATGTCCGCAGACAGTGCCGGATTTATGTTACAGAAAGATTGGAGCATAGTCAAGATATTCCAACGGCAACGCTTATGCATTTCTCTGCCGATACTGCAACGGTTCGCTGCCTGGGTCAGGACATAACACCCTTCAATGGCATGCTCCGCGATTTCAAGGATATGTAGACCTGGAAGCTGGCTGAGAAAGGATAGATCTCCCTTTCAAACCTAGATAACACCGACTTCGAATAGCATTTCCAATGCTCCGTATCACGCGTACGTACATACACACCTGCGGATTTCCTGCATTCCTCGTGCTCTCCGGTTCGGTATCGTCATATTACAGGTCTGGGCGGAACCATGACGCTCAGGCGAGGACGCAATGGGGCAGGTCACCACATGAGTGACTGCAGCAAGACTGCAGGACCTTTGTCAAGCGGCATTATGATATGTAACTTTGTCGAATTTAAGTACTTCTAAATGATTCTGCCAGTGTCAATGGGAGGCAACCCGGGTAATGTCTGAGCACAGATAGTATTAATACACTTACGGCCGAAATATGTCGTATTAACTATTCAGATGCTCAAAATGCGTGCGGACAGTGGAAAGCTCCGGGCGGCACGAATGAGGAGTCTCCTTCTGGCGTACCGCCTTGGGCTAGAGCCCAGAAAACATTCACAATTTCTTCTCAATTCTCCGTCTAAGGTTGGATCCATTTCGTATGTGATCAACTCCTCTTCAGGGAGATCCGGTCCCAGCGGTTCTTCCGAGTAATCGCACAAATATAATTCTCTTCTTCCCCGGCTTTGTCAACTGTATCAGATGAGAGTATCAATCAGGATCTGAACGTCACCAAGGCCTGTTCCTATGAGGTCATTCGCCTTCTAGAAGATACCAGTAGCTGATCTGTGGGCGAGAGTTTTCAAATGAGTAGCCATAGAATGATCCTGTGAGGGTATCTCGTCTCATGCATTAACCTTGCAGCATGTGGTGATAATTGGGCCACGTCAGGCTATCGAAGTTTCGACAAGTTTCCGGAAGTGTAGACGCATGTAGACGGCCATGGTAAGTTCTGGAAGGATCAGGTCATCTATACTCGGGATCGCGGAGGGTTGTTTGCCCTGACAAGGGTTGCTGAGACCCTGTTTCCGTCCCAACACGTAGGAAGATAGGGCCTGAGAAGGTAATAGAAAGTGCGAGAAGGTGACTACCCGAGCGTAGTACATCACCAACTGGTTGATTTCATTGGCTCAGACAATACGCTGCGCAGTGACACTTCCTGCGTCGCAATAGGGTGATTCAATGTGTCAAACACGAGAGCAAAGTAATAGTCAGCGGCGCAAGATATTGTTCGGTAGCAATACCGCCAATCACCTCGGAAGACAACAAAGACAGGCCCGTTGATCATGTCGTACCAAAATTAACCTGAAAAAGACCTCTTGGTATGTATCTCTCACAGTAAGACAGAATAATACACACTATTTGGACCCACATGACCGTGACAATCAAGAAAACAAGCCGTGGGAAAATGCTGTGGTCCTGTAAATTTCATCCACGCATATTCCTGCTTTGGGCCTCTGTAGGAGGAAGAACAGGTGAGCGGGCTCACCTTCAACGACTTGTGTTCTTTTTGCTCATATGATACACTAGTATCCCCGAGGCATACATTTTCGATAGGTGTTCTTACACGGATTCTAGGTATATCAAAGGTATATGCTAACTTGAAGGATATGAGGCTTTCAATCGAAGAAGCCCCGCTTCACGGCATGGGTTGTACCAATGCTAAGGATACCTTAACTTCGGACCGATGCACTTAGTTACATGTCTATCGCTTTCCGGGCCACATTGCAATCTTGCCTCGACACGCGTATCTCCCCTCTTGAAATGGAACATATTCACAATCCGTCGCTCTACCTATATGAAACCTCCGGATTTCTATCGTCTAGCACTCAACGTTATTGCCACTTGAAACCCTCCCGGCAGTCGCTTCGATTACCTGGTGACGAAACTTTGCGAATGTTCTCGAAGGCTTTGTTGTGCCTGTGGGATCGGGACCTTATCCTTGTGGTGTGCTTTTCTTACTGCACCGGCATGGCAGTTGGTATCATCATACGGGTGCCCTGCATGAAGCCACTGCAGTGTGATAGACATAGGACAGTTTTGATTTCAAACATTGGCAACCAGGCAAGTCGACCAATCCTGTCGCGAATTTTACCCCAGATCATCAAAACCGTGACGACCAATGACAACAACTTCTCTCAGCCGTGTCTAGTTGTATGGTAGCCCGATGACTTACTGGAACCCTAGAATGGGTATTCTATCGGTCCGGTGTTACCGTCGCCGACCGGCTATCCTATCATGCACAACGGAAATACGAATCTAGGGCGCGGATTTGTCGACACGTATCATCATTTGCTTTTAATATCGGATTTAACAATACATTCAATCGAACATATGACTTCGTTTACCACCTCGTGTTTCCTTTTCTCTCACTCGGCTACTCACGCTCGACCTCCTCTTATGACGGAACCGACAACACAATGCTGTGCGCTAGTCGGAATCTCTTGCACATCTCCATGTTACGTCGCCGACTTAAATTCTCTCATCGAAGAAAGAGCTTCTTCAAAGCAACCAGATCGGAATTCTGACGGTCTACCAGAATCTCAGGATACGAGTAGAGATTCAGATCCACGTGTAATGGGGCCCCATCCAGGCACCTCTTGTCTACGACGATACCATCGGAATCTTCTATCTGGATCCTTGACCTTGGAGGTGAAATTTCAAAATACACAACGCACCCGTTTCAACACCGATCCTAACCTCACTACCAATATGAATCAGTAAATGTCCGCCTAGCAGTCCTTGGGGATTTGTGATAGAATAACAGAGTGTTTCATGTACGTTCATATCCTCTGTTGCTAGGTTCTCAAATCACAGGGACTGCGGCAGGCTTGATACATGCAGGCACTTTCAACGTGCGGCCTAGTGGCCTCATGTCTTCATCGTGCGATTGGCGCTTTCAGAAGCAGTAAACAAGTCGTTTTTGGATTTTGACCAGTCAAACAGGCCTGTAGGATGTGCTACACGAGGATTGTCTTGCACGAGAGTGCTAAATTTGATCGCCCATCACTGGAAAAACTAACACAAGACCATTCGCCACCCCACATGCATCAGTCGATCATCAAGGTGCCCGTCCGACTTCGGATGCTTCAATTTGAAACCGCTATATAATGCCAACTTCCCTGCACACGACAATTTTGTTTCCCTCAAACAGAGTTTCTCCTGCATTTTGCTATGCATTATGATTATTGCCCTAGCTTTACCTTGAATCTGCAATTGCAGATCACCGAAGTCATCGTCAAGTTGTGCCTGTCCAAATCAGAAACTTACCAGTCAGGACATCCCTTCTCACCACGATCAGCACCTTTCGCAAAGGCAGGGATAATAAGAAGCTCCGTCATCACTTCGAGAAGTTTACTTCCGGGTCGAGGTAATAAACCAACCACCGGCAGACTACCACCTTCCCACATGCTCCTGCCTGGTCATGTTAGATGTAACACGAACAATCAAATAAACAGTACATGTACCGGCCATGCGCTAAACGGCCGTATGGGTTTAGAGCGTTCGCTGTACGATGGAGAACGTCCTCAATGCAAGTCTCGATTTACTGACGTGATTCTTCTTACCCTTACTGTCTAGATCATGTATGGTAACATTCTCATCTTTTCGTAAAAAAACTGAGAGGGTTTTTTCCCTGTAGGTCCTGTAGGTTCGATGAAGAGTGAAAGATATACAGAGATCACGCGCCATCAGTACACTGTGTGACTTCCCATCCCGTCTTGCTCGCCTTCCACTGATTCTCGGCGCAAGTTCGTCCCGCTTCTCAGGCCTCTGCTGAATCTTTCTTGCTTTTTCTGCTGGTAATGATCTTGGATGGACTTCGAACTTGGCTTCAAGCGAACCCTCCCCTTTGTACCCAGGTCTTGACAGTGTGTTGTTGGCGGATACAGTCGTACAAAAACAAAGGACAAGATCTGTTCAAGCACCGAGGCCAACAAAATTTTGCAGTGGATGTAAGTAGTGATTTCCAAGACGACATATTTGATTTTTCTTTCCTTTTCCGTTTACGGAGCACAGCCTTGTAAGTTCACGCTTATCGTACAGTAACGCTGTTTACTAGAATCGCTCTCCTCATCCTCTCATGCCACTCTTTTCATCACCACGTTCGAGCACCTACTTCAAGACACTTATTATTGAGGTAACACGTATCATTCAGTTCCGACTACAATAGAGTAATAATACAATGTGTAGTATAATATTAACTCTTTGGCAGCAAAGATAAAAAACGATAATGTATCCTGGAGACGAATCCAACTTAAATTTAATGAAATTCTTGATTACTGACCGGAAGACCTATAAATTATACCATAGTGTTCCCGCAGACCGATCGCGATATCGTGACTTCAAACACATTTCTATTGGGCTGTTTGAAGTCGTTCATGGAGTAGTTCGTTCATATTGCTGAGATAGCTATCCCAGTCACCTAACCTAGATACAATTAGTGAAACAAGCAAATAAGCAGAGGACTCACTCCAGCGCTCTTGGGATGTCGTCAAAGGTCGTTTTCATTCTGTCGGCCGCTTGGACTGCACCATTACTACTTCGAGAGTGAACCATGGATTCGTCCATGTGCGGATTCAAGTCACAGCTGTAATATGGCGCATAACTTGGTTTACTAGGATCTTGTGTCGGAACACTACTGCAGGAGGGCTCGTAAAATCCATATATTCGAGAGTCCTTTTCGTCAAAGTAGTTAGACGGATAGGCTTGATCATGAAGATCCACTCGTCCCAACTCGTCATCAGTCATAGGATGTGGGTGAGCTTGAGATGGCGAGAATACGGACATCAATTGATGCCATTGATCCTCAAAGTCTTCTGTCGAAAGAGAGACAGCCCTCGTGTTCCACTGAGAAGAAGAGGGGCGTGCATAGGGGGCAGGTGCATATATATCCATGGGTTCGCTAGTCGGAGAATCGCTAGATTCACCATATAAGTCTTCGGCTACATGAGGATCATCTTGAATGTCAGGCCATCCCCCTTCACTGGGATCAAAGGGGAAATCGGAACCTCGTTCTCGCTTATTTCTCGAGATAGGCCTGGAACCGAGTGATTCAGGTGGATCGCTAACCGTCAATTGATAGAGGATATCCCTGATGAAAAAATAATTGACAAATATTCAAGTCCTGAAAATAGAAACCCACCATAATACCCCAGCACATTGCCATCTGCTAGTCGTCCAGTTACGTGATCATTTATCCAGTTCTAAGCGACACACCTCGATTCGTAGTTGCGGAGAATCCTCATACATCTATAAACATCCTCCATTTCGTTTGTCAGGTCAATCGAAATACTAGACTGCCGTCTTCTGCACGTGTCGAATAGCAAAATAACCGCAGCGTTGAATATCAGATACTGCAAAGAAAATCAGCAGGTCGAATAACCTCGAACTGCTCATGAAAAAGGCTCACGCCAGAAAACGGGAATTTCCCTCCACGTTGATGTTGAATATCCACGACGTGAGAACATGAACGCGCTGCATTGGTGCATATAGAGAGCGATGGGAATGGCCACTTCGATGAATGATGGCGAGGAGCCGTAATAAAGGGCCTGTGAATTAGTATTCGTAGATTATGATATGCTCCTAGCAATGCTGCAGATTGCTTGAAGTGTACGATATTGATGCGGTCAGGGTCCCATTTCACTAGGGTGTGCGGGATTAAATGATTGTTTGAAGAAATAGACAAAAACGTACAGTGATCAGGCAATGAGTCGATCCATGCATTGAGCGCGGAGTCCAACTCTACGACCATCTGCACTTCCCAATTCTTTTCTACAGAACCGAATATGGCCTTCGGCTTGCTCATACAGTACTGAAGATAGTGAGTGTTTCTGTATGTTTAAGCGAACGATTTGCATACAAGAGTTCGCAAGCAGACTGTTAGAAGCCTGGTCAATCTCAGGTGACAATTAAAGTAAGATATATGTGAAGGTTGTCCTTCTGGTTGGCTGAAAGCTTGATTTGGATCTGCGTGATCCCAATATTCGTCGTCACAATCGGCAGGCAAGTCAGCATCTATGCTGTGAAACTCGTGAGACTAAACTCCATTATGTTTGACCATTCAGAGCGTACTCTTCACTGTTGATGGCGCACGGACGGCCCAGCCCACAGCTGGTGTATCTATCTATAAATAAGAGACACCTGGAGCCTCATGAGACAGGCAAAATTCACCATTAGATAGAAATGCATACCAAAATACTCGTCTCCAAGATTCTGCCTCTGCGTTGTTAGGAACTTTGTGGGTCCTCCTCCTATGAGCTCCTGCTTCCTGAGCCACACGGAGACCAATGCCTGCCAAAATCCATGCTGTCTGAGGTACGGAACAACCTAACATAAATATCGCGACAAGCTGTTGGCACCCTTAGTCCTGATTTATAGAAGAACCAAGTCAGGCTCACACATTTCGCTTGACAGTCATATAAAAGTGGCGGGCTCGACAATGTGTCTGCCCTACAATCCACAAGAATCTCTTGCATCCACTTCCACCCACTCGAGGATGGTTCATTATCGATTAAGACGCGAGGGTCGATTGAGTATCTCGAAGCTATAGCGCAGACAGCCAATAGTACTTTAGCAAAGAGTGGGTCACTGAGATGCTTTGAATCTGTGATCGAACGTTCGAAACTTGGCCGATGCAAGACAGGAAGGAAGATATTGCTTTCCGTGAAATACAGGTCGACCAACGACCACAGTAGATCGTCGTCCGGGAAGTGATATTCCACATGGTCTCGAACCTGTGAAAAGCGACTGGGAGTGGTATGCCAAATGTACGGGTTCCAGAACTCAGGTCTTCCGGAAGGCACATCAAAGACATATGTAGGGCGTCCATACTTGAGGTCGAGTGCTGCCTGGGTCAACTTGGCGTGGCTGGAATTGCCGAAAAATCTGCCATGAGTGAAAGTCTGCCATCGCCAGAGGTTGGTTTCCAATGCGTCATCATAATCGTTCTCGGAGATAGAACATCCTTTGTCGTTGGCGACATCTGAATTAACGAGAGATTGTATGAAGCCACCAGTCTCCGAAGTGGCTTCGGGCGGGATATCCTCTTTTTCTAATTCCTCAGTAAGGTCTGCATCGGGAGGGAGCATCTTTGAATGGTTCAAAGGGTTTAAAGGGGAAATACAGAGACTTCCTCACTTTGCGTAGTACTTTTTCCATTTCGTTTATCTTCTTCTCAAGGCATTGGATGTAACTGTTAATTCGAAATTGAGACGGGATAGCTTGGTAAAGAGAGGGGCGAAGTTCCCAAACCTTTGGACGGACTGCTAGAAATTTATCAGAACCATGGTTATACAGAGGAACAAAGTACGATTCACACTACTATTAGCGTATGTACATTTCCAGTTGTTGGTTGCACAATTGGAACATTGCTCTCCTGGCAGTCGAGTTCTATCGCCTATAATCGTTTAGTGTATACATAGGTTGATCTGATTTACAAGAGTAGCGACCTACAGCGAGCTCAAAATCGTCCGTCAGGGCTAGCCACACGACTAATCGGGGAAATGAAACTCACTTTTCTTTCGTCGACATAGGTCACATGCTCTCGGTACCCGTCGTTTCTGCATGCTGTAGGTGAGGTCAATACCGTGGTGTCGTTGCATGTCTGACAGTTGGGCAGTCGTAATTTTTGGTCTAACCAATATAAAGAACCTTTCTATTCTGGGTGCCTACAGACTCGGCGCGGAAAGATCAAATGTGAAGCTGAGTATGACGCGAAAGTGCTAGTGGCGTCGCACCGGCACGCAGTGGCGGAGCTGCTAATGTCAGGACCCTAGATTTAAGTGCAAGTTTCACCATTCGCGGGAGTGAGGAAGTTGGCATCAGTATAGAATCACGGACACATAGTACGATCAGAACGGAAGTTGTAGTGAGATTGTTTTTGTAAATGGTCGATCAAAATATACTCAACTTGGTATGACCTGTGGAGGATGTTGGACACAATGAGCGCCGGCTACTCGTAATGATTTCGTAATGGATGCATATAAAATTTCCAAGAACATCGAGACGCCAGAGTCTCAGCTTCTCCGACTCACATCAGAAAGATATTGAAGAGAGTAGGCATTTTATACTCTCCCCAAATCGTTTGATAACCACTATGCCTGCAAGTAACCATCTATAAAGTTTCAAATGATCGCTATCAATGAAAAAAACCCAAAGATGGTACATAGCAAAATAAGACCTTTTTGATTCGACATAAACTTCGCCAGCAGCAGAATAGACTCCTACCAATCAGGATAGGCCGACTCATCATACAGAATTCGATGAATTGGCCGGCGATCCTATGGCTTATATATGTTGACACGGGGGTACGTTGGCATTGACTGCAAAGTTACCATAAAATAGCCGGCGAGTTGAAGAACTACACAAACCTGATACAATATCAACGCTAGCAAGGATGGGTGTGCCAGTGATGAAATACATACTTTGTGGTCCATATTTTCCATAGTAGAGGGCCTCTCCGGTACGATACAGCACGACAAACAAGTTGACCAGAAAGTCGAAGAATAGCATGTTACTGGCAAGGCTAGACTTCAAGACGGTGAATGTCGGCTGGCAATTCTCCACCAGAATTTCGAAATGATCGCTTCGCCTCATCCCTCAGTATATCATGAGTATTGAGCCATTGCCGCATAATTGAAGGGGAGACTTCGTCGTGGTCAAGAGCAACTCGTTCGGAAGATGCCGGACACACTATAATTCTTATTCAAGCGATGGCATTCAGCTCAAAATGCAGCCATCCTTAGGACTAATCCTAGGATCTATGGAAAAGATTGAAACAGGCTCTAATTGCTTGTTTTACTCTATGGGTATGTTTTTAATATCTACGTAATGAACCGATTCTACCACTATGATTCGTGAGTTCCCTCGAATGGAATGTCATTCCAAGGTGAAAGCAAAGAGTAGGCTTGAACATCGTATAGAAAAACGTCATACACACCGATTGGAGCACTGGATCACAATCGACTTCGAACTTCTCTTTTCGCCAGCTCGCGAAGTTCTCGCCGAAGTATTTTACCAGCAGGGCTGATGCGTAAATTTGAAGTCAACAACGGAGAGAACACTTCTATAATGTCAACGAACCTTTTCGGAATAGCATCTATAACCACGACACCTATAATATATACCTTCAGCGTAATCACCTTTAGCATAAACATTTAGCTGACCTCCACGTAAGTGCTTGTGGTGAGCCACTTTCGTTGCCATCCACTTTGCAACTTCCGATTCAAATGATACTCTAAGATCGTTAGTCTTCGTTCTGTCAGGATTTGCAGGTACAATGTAGGCTCTAGATTTTATGATAGGGATCAGCGAGATACGAATATACGAGTAGTAACATACCTTGGTAACTCCGTAGCCTGAGACTCATCGTACACCCCTATCACGGCTGCATCAGCGACATCAGGGTGACCCAACAGCACACTTTCAAGTTCAGCTGGAGGCACTGAGGAAATGGTGATTAATTAGTGACCGAAACATCGTAAATGCTAGCTCACCTTGATAACCCTGGAATGAAGCTTCAGTATGTCATAATGGTAAAATGAGATGGATCATGAATTACCTTATACTTTATGAGTTCCTTTACTCTATCTACGATATAATAATATCCTTCAGAATCCCGAATCGCGACGTCTCCGGTCTTATACCATCCATCTTCGGTCTTCGACTCTCGATTTGCATCAGGATTGTTCAAGTATCCCTAAGTCAAAGTCAATAACTCGGAAGCATTGAAGTATGATGTCAACTACCTTCATAACCATAGACCCCCTGATCCAAAGCTCCCCGGGTTGTCCTTCTTCTGCATCGATATCCCCAGCAACTAAACGGGCCTCCAAGTTCGAATACAGCTTTCCGATACTGCCGCATTTTCTTTCAGCATCCGACGGAGGAAGGAAGTGTGCGGATGGTATCTCTGTCATTCCATATCCTGAACGTTCTTGAGCATTAGAACCTCTAAGAGCACTATTCAAGCCAACCTTGGACAACGGCACAAGTTGCCCTCATTGAACGCAGCCTTTTCGTAACCTATGGAGATGATAACCGATTAGAAAGCGAGTTCGGACATTACAACGTTAATCCAACCTGTTTTGACAGTTCGATTCCTAAAGGAGCGGCCCCGCAAACTAACATTTTTAGAGTTGAGAGGTCGAATTGTTCCACAACTGTGGACGAGTGTCTTTCAAAGGTCGTGAGATGATTTAAGGACAACGCACCTGGGTGTCGGGAAAGGAACACTAATACGGGAGGTACAACTGTAACCGTTGTAACCTTGTATTTCTGAATATCGGAACAAAAAGCAATGGGGTCGAAACGTTTTTGAATAACAATGGTCAACCCCAGCTTTTGTCCCTGGAACAACAATGAGGTAGCACCTATTATATAAAGTCAAGAAAAGAGGAGCGGAAGACAGATCAAGGAGCTACCGTATATATGGTACATAGGAAGGAAGCCTAGCACCACTTTACCTACATCCTTTGGGTAATTTGCTGCGCCGACATCAATCACTGCAATGATATTCTTGTGGGTTGTCTAATTTCAGATAAGTTCCCCTTGCAGATCAGCTAAACGTAAATACTTGCCTCGACGCCCTGCAATGAATTGATGAGTAAGTAGAATCAGTTCAAAAATAAAGTACAACCTTTGGCTTTCCCGTGGTGCCCTGAATAGTATAAGTACAGCCTACAACCTCGATGTACCGTGACTCACGGAGCTGTAGCACAAAAGTGCCGTCTCCTGTGCGAGCGGGCCATCAAAGTTCTCTTCTCTTTCCAAAGAGCCAAGGCTAAGCAATTTCTCCCATCGCGACAGCTTGGATGCTTCGGAATTGATTGCGGCATCGGGACCGCCAGCCCAACGTAAACTTTTACCAAGAATGATGACTCTCCGAGCATACTCCTCCTCTGACACACCAAGCTCGCTTAGCATGGCCTTAGTCGTCGGCAATTCCTCCTCTGTGGTGAATATCAAATGTGCATCACTGTCAGTATATTGAAGGGCCAATTCATGGGCGGTATAAGTCGGGTTCGTGAGCGTGCAACGTAGCCCAGCAGCCAAAGCTACAATGCGTTGTAAATAAATCAAGTGGATCAAATACAAGAACTCACCTCCAAGAATGATCACAGGATAGGCAAGGCAATTTGGTGAAAATACCAAAATGGTGTCCCCTCGCTTGGCACCGTGTTCCTTCAGTCCGTGCCCGAAAGATAGACTCAACGCTCGAACTTGCCCTCGAGACAGCGCTGTCCCGGATTCTGCATCGATGTAGGCTGGTAGGCTGGCTTCAAACCCTCCTACAAGGTTTCCGTGCTTGCTTAAAAGGTGCGTGAAAGCAGAGCGACTGGCGATAGGCACTGCAGGACCTGAGCTTGGGTAGATCCTCATGTTAAGCAAGGTTTGGTGGAAGAACGAAAACCTTTGTCGGCGATATGCTTAAGGACACGCACATTGACCGGCTTCAAATATCAACCGGCTTTTGATCTTCCGGTCAATGTTTCGAGCGGCGGACCGTATATCCGATTCCGCGGCTTCAAATTCATCAAAAAGTTCGTCCTTTGCTTGAGTGAACTTAGTAGTAATAGAAGTAAAGAAAGACGCTGCTGTATTGCACCGGACTATGTTAATTGACAATCTCACAGGGCACGAGTATTGGTTTCCGATTATCTGGCAGTAGCATCCCACGCTTCCACGCTTGTCCACGCTTTCATAGGTCTAACCCATCACTCAGTACATCCAACAAATATAGTGGCAGATTGTATAGTAAATTGTGAGAACACGGAGCAAGCCACATAGGTAGATGTTCCTACAAATAATAATATCCTGCAGGGATAATGCAATAAAATTATCACTTAAAATACTGAATTGCTTAGTCCAAGCAGTAGTCATCAGTCGATATCTGCTGGAGGTTCAAATCGCCGTTCTGAGCGCTCTGGGTGAGGTTGACAGAGAGTCCACGGTACGTCCTAAACTTGAACGCTTCGGATGCAGGTTTGGGTGCAAAAGGCGCCACGGACGCAACACCTATAGCATGAGCGACAGACTGAAGAACAGCATCGTCACGAAAATGATCCAGATAGATAGGACGGAAAACTCACATCACTGAAACCTTGGTCAATTGCAGCGAATATAGAAACTGCATTTTGGGTCAGGGAAGGAAAATCAGGTAAATTCAGAATACACCAACGTTGCCTGTTCGTGATCTCAATGTTCTTGATGTTCACCATATGCGACGCGAGGTTTCCAACGAGAGCTTCCTTTTCCGTGGTATTCCAAAGTTCCCACAATGCACGCGGCTGTTCCAAGTCGACTGACAGGAAAAATCATCAATACACATGCGGTGATCATCATCAGGAACAAGGTCAGCCTTACGTTCTGTAAATTCACTCAGATCCCTATATGCTGCACCGACAAAATTCTCATGATTTATTCTGCGTTCCTCATCACATGCCTCCCCGCCAGTGCAGCTCTCACCGTATATCCAACCAGGGTTTTCCTGATACTTCAAGGGCTGCGTGCTGCTCTGGTAGTTCGGACGACTGCCTTGGGAAAAGAACGTCCCCCAGCCATCACGTTGAAAGTTGGCAGCTTGGAAGAGAGGGCAGTTGACGGGCAGCTGATTGTAGTTGGGTCCGAGACGGTAGCGCGCCGCATCAGGGTAAGCGAAGAGACGCGCTTGAAGGACAGGATCTGCGGAGGGCTCGATGTAGGGAACCATGTTCGCAGGGGAGAATGATAGCTTGTCAAGGAAATTAATATTGGAATTGACGCGACTTGAAAAGGCACACTTGTTCAATCTCGGCGAAGTAGTTGTCCGGATTCTTATTGAGGACAAGCCGGCCGATTTCTTGGAGAGGGTATAGTTTCTGAGGCCAAACTTTGGTGAGATCAAGGATGTTGTACCGAAACTCTTCAGCTTGTTCGGGGGTCATAGTTTGCTGAGATGGTGTCAACGAGTCATGAATAATCGCAAGGCGAGACTTCTTACAATGTATACAGTCCATGTGGGATAGTCACCTGCATCAATGGCATCAAAAAGCTTTTGAGTGCCGTAATCCGGATTGCTGCTGGCTAGAGCACTTGCGTTCTCTCTGTCGAGCGTCTAAGCAGGAAAAAAACAGAGGCCTCGTCAGACAACGTTTAAGAGCACCAGTCAACGATCGCCAGGGAAACTGACCTTGAAGCCGGTTTCTCTGAGCAGGGTGGTTTTGACATAGACAAATGTTCCATCTGACTTCGTCCACTTGTAAGTATGCCCGGAATATCCGTGCATGTCATGGTAACCATCCGGTGTTCCACGATCTGAGAATAACCGCATGACCTGATGTATGGACTCCGGATTCAGAGAAATATAATCCTGATTATGAACGTGAGCACCAAAATCATGGATATAATTACGGACCTACCCAGAACATATCAGCATCCTTCAAATGTGTCTGAGGGTTCCTCTTCTGAGTATGGATGAAGTGTGGAAACTTGGCACCATCGCGGATGAAGAAGACGGGCGTGTCATTGAACACCCAGTCCCAGTTCCCATCCTCTGTTCTGATCTTGGTCGAGAAACCGCGTGGGTCACGAGCAGTATCTGCACTCCCGGATTCGCCTCCAACGGTTGAGAACCGCACAGTGACATTCGCTCTTGTTCCGGGTGAACACAATAGCTTGTTAGAAGTGATTGCGCTCATGTTCTGGGTCACTTCGAAGTAACCATGAGCACCTGCACCTTTGGCGTGGACCTGTGACGGCGGTGAGCCTATAACCAAACAATCCGATGAAGGCTTACGACGCGCTCGGGAATACGCTCCCGATGAAAATGTGCGAGGAGGTCGATAGCAGCGAAGTCTAGCAGCATTGACCCAAGGGATTAATGAAATATATCCAGTACTTACCTTGCAACAAGAGACCACCATTTGGTCCTGCACGACTCCATGAGTAAGGCTGATAGATTGGGGCGCCATTTGAAGACGTGAAGGTCTGAGCACTGGACAAGAGAGAGAAAGATAGAAGAGTAAATAATGTTAAACTGAACATTGCTGGCGGTAGCGAGCAAAGTTACGTGAGAGAAAGGAAGAAAGAAGGCAGAATGCAGAATCTAGTGAGGATGGCGGTATATATACTATCTGTCAGTCCTAGTCTTTATATGGAAGTACCGACGTCAGAAGCTGGTAATGTAAGGTCGCGTTAGTGCTTACGAGTGAGGCGGGCTTGCAGTAGGGTCTTGATCTCCGAACATCACTTAACGTCCGACAGCCTGAATCATGAATTCATTTTGAAGTGTTGGGTTCGCGTAAAATGCACCAATCGCTTTTATGGAGGTGAAAATTCAAGCTGTAAAATAGATTATTATCACTCGCCTGACTGAAGTCATGAACACAACAATCTTCCCCCGTCTGTATTCTGTCATCAGAGTATAGTGTAAAGGACACACGATGATAGGCTCCTTGAATTGTCAAATTCCCCAGGTCCGTGACTGTAAGCCCCATCGGGCTCTAGGCGGCGGATTTTGGACGAATGTGTGCACTGCCAGCGAAGTTTCAGTTCACTACTTTGGAAGCGACCTTGACCACGCGTTCTGTGTCGTTATCGGTCCCCTTACAGCCGTGCTAATTGTGCAGGAACTCCAACGGATTTTCCAAAGCCTTTTTCATCCTCCTCTTGTTGGAACCTCAGCTGGCTTCTATCTGTCGCTGTATATGAATCTCAAAAAAAGAACTTGAATGGACGACCGCGGAGCTAGCACGAGTTTCGATTGCGTTTGAGGGATATTTTGCAATGGCGTCGCTACCTGAAGCACCCGAAGAAAACCCGCATTGACGTTGATTTGGTTCATTAAAATTCCGATCCGCAAGGAAAACACAACATTGAAGCTTGTGCCCTTCGTCTGTGCGCCCCAAACAAGTAGGTGTGTAGGCACCGCCACTCCGGAAGAGCAACACCCGACATCATAGACGACAACTGGGGTTTGAAAAATGGTAAGCGAGAGGGAGGTGAAACATCACTTGCGCCACTTTTTGAAAAAAAAAAAAAACGGTATTTCGAGCGCTCTTGCAGATCGTCCTTCCCGACTCCTCACTGACCCCATGAGCGACGGGCGTGCCGCGGAAGAGTCTCAGTCTTGCTTCGGATTAAGCGTACTTAAATTGCACGAGTAGCCAATCTTTCCGTTTCGAACGATGTTGGATGTCAGTAGATCAGCATCCGTACTGACCATTTACGACTTTATCGCAGTTGTGGAGCTAGAGCTTCGAAGCATAATTTCCAGTAGAAAAGCGGGCCACTTGACGTTCCGATGTTTCCCTGAATCCCTCCATTCCTCACGTCTGCGCTCAAATTGAAGCCATCGGCTATCAAATATTCCTGTGAGGAAACGAGACTCGGTTTTATTGTACGCCCTTAATTCTTTAAGGTCACTCACAAAGTTCAATTTCGCTTGCACGGTGCGCTATTGATGAATTCCAGGAACAGGACTTCCCATATGCAAAGAGGCGGAAAGGTCTCGGAAAGGAACATGGCTAAGGTTCAATTCCAAATACGGTAAGTACCAACTTGAGGGACTATGCGGCTTAGAACGGCTAGCAATAGGAATGGCCGCGTGAGAGTTGTTGATCATAGCTATGTGCATCGTAGTGGTAGGAAGAGCCCTTCGCCAGCGGTAGAGAGAGAGGAAGAGTTATTTGGAACAGCCCATCTGGCGATAATACTTCCGGTCTTATGCTCAAGTCAGCAGGAAAAACGACAGGGAAAGCTTGACAAGGCTGGTCATGAAAAATTCTTTACAATGTGCACTAGCGTCCTCACCATCATAGACATACTTCAATCAAAGTATAAATGTGCATTGCAGTCATTCTCTATCGGAGAACATTCCACGGAAACGATGCGGGAAAGCGTCAATGAGCCAAAGTTGGGTCCAGACGCTTCATCTGGTGCTGAAGACTTCGTCGCTCTACAGAAAATGTCTCCAAAAAATCAGATAAAGATGATCTCAAAGCATACATGTAATGTCCCAGAAAGAAGACTCTGAAATCAGAAAAAATGAAGGACAGGCGATGGGCTCCGTGAATCCGGACGTCTTGTAAAATTATTATTTCTTGAAATACGCAGCAGGAGAACTAGTAAACAGAGGCATATTTAGGTAACGCAGGTGTCCTTCAGAGACGGAGTTCCATCTGAAACCACTATCAAGGCATCGACGCATCAGGCACCACTCATACGGTTCTAGGTCGGTTTGACAAAAAGAGGTCACAGTGACGCCAAGGTCAGTGGTATCATACCAAAGAAAAAGATAGGTTACGAGTCATCGTAGGAACCTCGAAGTGTGGCGGTAGTAGTGGTTAATGGTCACGGAGATCAGCCTTGACAAGGTTCACACGAACACGTGAAATGGATGAAAGTCGAAACGGTCCTACAGCAAACCTATCTCTTTCAAAAGACCAGTTTATAAGAATATCGAAGTACAAAAGCGAAAAAGGGAACGAAAAAAATCAGGTGAAGTATTCAAACCTGTGCCTGAGGCACAGAAGACTCATCTGAATGAGAAATATATTGGTTACACAGGGTTGGCTCGTACTAGGTGTGCTTTCTGTCATTCCTGAGGCGTTCAAGAGACAGGATGAAGAAATGTGCGTAGGCGGCCAGCCAATAGCTAAGGAACTCCTCCGAGGGAGTCGATACGAATCGTCTACCTCCAGTCCTCCATTTGAGTAAATGTTTCAGGGAAGGAAGTTCATCGCCAATATCAGGAGAATCATATCTGATAAACCAAACGAGCTCACTGCCGTCGACTTCGTTGCCGTGGCTTTTCATTTCTTTGTTGCAACAAGGAAGCAAGAGTATACCGAGTTCCCCGCAGTTTCTGCGGTACTTCCACACTGCGAACACGGTAAGTTTCGAGAATCCGGTGACGGAGAGAAGACGTACAACAACTCCTCAGATGGAGGACGTATAGCCATTATAGGCCCAATGATCGTTCGGTGCACCTCTGGGGCATCTTTAACACCATCCCATTTGGCGAAATTCACTTCACAGCCAGCAAACCCAGCGAGTAAGGGACCCCCTTTCTCAAGGCCGATGACAGCATTCATTGCGGCATGCACGTCCGCAAAGACAACCATGAGTGATGAATAGGGCGCTGGACTAGAAAATCATTAGCTTTCTTGCATGCATGATCAAAGGATCAAGACGGACACTGATGTGCGATAGAGGATAGACATCACTTCGCCATACTGCGACAAGACTGATCGTACCAGGGAAGCCTTGGCGTCGCTGGCCCTTTTGTTTCGCAGGCCTATCCACAATGTTCGTTTTGCCCCCAGATTGAGAGCAAGCTCCATCATGGGATGAATATTGGGTGTCTCAACTGCCGTCGCAGTAAGGCTCGTTTTCTTTGCTAGTATTGGCTGGAAACGAGACAAAAAGGTATCGGCTTCGCCTTTGTCAAAGAATTCGATGTCCTAGAGAACTTTGAGATCAGTCTGGCACAGTTTGAAGGACATACCATCGTTTCTTTATCCGCGTCACGGCGAAGACTTAATCCCGAAGAGCGCTTCACGGCGCGTAAGGTCGTCAGGACGTGATTCTCAACTTGATGTCTTGTAATCCCTGTTATGCGTACTGTCCGCGGTGTTGTCCCTACACGGTCCGGATCTTTTCGAAACACAACATTATGCTTTTGGAGAGCCTCGTATGCCTAGAAATATATATTAGAAACCAGAGGTACGCGGGGGTAAAACTAAAATAAATCACGGTGATTGCATCCACGATGTTCAAAAACTCCACAACTCCTTTGTTCTCCCTAACACCAGCGAAGCAGATGGCTCCATATGGCGTAGTAAGATCTTGTAACTTTTGTACAGTCCAATCTCCTGGTATTACAATACGCCTGGATGCATACAACGCACCAATCCTCGCGACAATTCCGGCATTCACCACCGGACGAGATGGTCCCACAAAGCTCATCTGCTCGTCCTTGTACCGTTGCTCCTTGTGCCAACGCCCTTTAAGTAGTTCGGCGTCGACTGGGCAAAAAAAGCGTAGATCCACATGATTTGGTGAAAACTCCATTCTTTCAATTCTGTAGGCGCTATAGGAGGAGAGGAATTCGGTGACATCGTAATTGTTGGGTAGACTATCCACGCGGAGAACGCGTCTTCGCCTGCGACGGTCATTGCCTGTGCTTTCAATGGATGCTCCAGTGGTGAAGCACCTTGTTGAAGTTCGTCGACATGATGTGAAAAATGGCAGTACCCTAGTTGAGAGAGACATGAAAAATTAATTTGAAGTCTGCTAAATCGAGCATAAAATAATTACGTAAATACGTACATTTCCGAATCTGTTAATTGCTCGTAACACAACTGTAAGTATTCAAGTTACTAGTACGGTACGGTACAGTCTTCTTAGGATCTCACAGTGAGGGTTTCTAGCTCTCGTATTATTTCAACTCAACGAAGTTGTCTGACTCAGCTTGTTCACCTAGTGTCTTTATGTTGTGTAGTCAGGTGTAAGCCCGCCTGCCCATTACATAGCCACGCATACTTAACCATGATGCATATTTCACGTTCACTCTTTCTATCTATCATGGACCGAATTTACATACCGCACTCTGGAGATAGCTTTCTTCTCCTTTCTCTTTCCCTTTCATGTAGAAGCCTACCTGCTTTGAATCTCTATTGATGTTTCCAGCAGCTGCCGCTTTCGTGAGGTTTTCTAGTGTTACCTGTCAATCCCAGGAGGTTAAAAATGTGATAGCCAAGGTGTCGCCTGCGAGTATGTCAAAGTACAATTCAAATCAAAATATGAATGCACACCAGCTTTTCCCTTTACTCTCATCATCTCTACTGCTTCTCAGCGGAATTCTTACGATGGGAAGACGACTGTAGTGGACTGCCAGCGAGATAGAGGCCCTATAAGTCACAGTATTTCATTACAGTAAATCTGATTTTTGCCAGGCATAAACAAAATATTGCACAAATATAGAATCAGATATGCGAAGGCCCATATACTGGAACTATGACTGTAAAAGTCTCGCAGGACTGGATAAGGATCAAGTATATCGTGTAGCGACCAAGCAGCGACGGTTCTGGCGGGTAAAATATTGGCTGTGGTCTCTGTTTGTTTGGCTTATATTTCCCACGGCATAGTGAGATTTAATACGTCACGTTCAGTAAACGCACCTTCGCTCACTACAATTCTGAAAATCAATCGGTGTATTTGATTCTGCGTTTCTCTACGGCCATTGTGAACGAAACCTGTTTTTTCTATGTCTGAAGAGACACCTGAAACAAAAGAGTGGGTACTGGAGCCCGAGACGGAGTACAGATTTGAGCTCGACCCCGGTACTTCCTTCGCCGTCAAGGCAGGTTTACACCAGTTCTTTTCTCGCAATTCTCTGACCGCACAAGGCATCCAGCTATCGCGTGGACATGCTGAAATATTCGGATTCGAGCTCGTAGAGGGGCAGACATACGTCTTTGGTGCAGAATGCAAAGGGGCGATATTTACCTGGCAGGGTTGTATCATTGAGATGAGTCTTTCTCTCCCCTGTAAAGAGTGCAGGTCGTTATTAACTGCTATTTTCACGTCACCGGCCATCCATCAACGGATTATGTGTCTGAAGAAACGCCTATGAACGCCTATGGGAATCTACATGTTGCATTTGAGCAGATGCGAGTACGAGCTCTGGGTGCGTTGAACGGATCACCACCTCCTCCAGATACAAAACCGGATGTCAATGCCGAACCACCACGAGTCTTGATCCTCGGGCCCGAAAATTCTGGCAAGACGAGTGTGTGCAAGATCTTGGTCAATTATGCAGTTCGTGCTGGTCAAGGATGGACCCCGCTTCTCGTGAACCTCGATCCGAGTGAGGGGGGTTGGTCTGCGCCTGGTGCACTGTCAGTTGCCCCTGTGAGCAGCCCCCTACCGACATCTTCTCCCGCAAATGTCCTCGGTACGGCTGCTACTTCAGCCCCGACATCTCTGTCCTCGAACGCCCTGCTGCCCCTTGCGTACTGGTATGGGCATCCGGAAGTTAGGAAGAATACCCTCTTGATGGATAGGCTCATTCGTAACCTCGGTGAGAACGTCCGTGAACGGCAGGATAATGATCCCAGAGGTACTATTTATTGACTCGTGTGAATTTTTTGGATGAAACGTCTTCTAGGAAGCGCCGCAGGCATCATTGTTGATACCCCGTCGTCCTTGGGTTCAGGCCCCGCGTCATCTACTGAGCAACGACAAAGGCTAATAAAAGCTTGCGTAGAATCTTTCCAAAGTGAGGAATATCTTTTGTTCTGTTAGGCAAATCTAATACGACTATAGTCAACGTTATTCTCGTCGTGGGGCACGAAAAACTCAACGTTGAAATGCAACGCGCCTATGGATCTCAACTTACTGTTGTAAAGATTCCCAAGTCGGGCGGTGTATGGTGTTCTATCTTTCGTATCTTCATCTCTGCTCACCATCATCAGGTTGTCGAACTTGATCTTGCATATCGGGAACGAGTAAATAACTATCAGATGCATACATATATGTATGGCCAAGTCATACAGCCTCCCGCAGGAATATCAGCTTCCTCTGTCAGCGCCGACACTTTTACAGACATGATACTCTCTCCGTCGTCTTCGGTCATTAGTTTCGATGATCTCACTATATACCGGATCGGTGCAGGTCCTCCTCGTGCTTTTCACTTCAAATTATCCGACCCTCATCATCGTTTGTTTTTATAGCAACTATGGCCCCCTCAGACGCCCTCCCTGTAGGCGCTAAACGCGTGGTGTCAGAGACCCAGCCCGTTCTCGTAAACCCCAGCCAACCGGGCTCTGGTCTCCTGAACGCAGTGCTTGCGCTTTTATCCCCTTTCAACCCGGATGAAAACGAGCGATACGATGAAGAAATTCTCGACCTCACAGTGATGGGCTTTCTGGTTATGTACGTTCTAGCCTCCGTGGTACCCGAGCGCCTCTTCGCTAATTTCCTCTCTCCAGAACAAAGCTGGACATTCCACAACGTAAAATGACTATCCTTGCCCCGAATCAGGGGTCTGTCTTGGGAAAAACTGCTATCGTTGGTTCCTACGAATGGCAGGATCAGTAGTCGGCAATTCGTCAACCTGTCCTTGATCGGTGTTGTCTTTGCACTACCAATCAAAATCTAGATGATAATCCGAATGACGAAAATCAAGGTGCTTGCTGCCTCTTCGAACCTTTCAATTCTGTTCAGGTTTAAATATCGCTCAAGACAGACAACTGCAGGATTGGTTTCTGATGTGCTATTTGTTGCTTCTCCGAAATCTTACCCATCAACGAAATTCTCTAATCAACGGGACTGTGATGATGGAAGAAGCTGCACTTGTACTCGGAGCTTTTTGATCACTGTGGAGAGATCAATTCTCATTTCGCAAAAAACCATACTTGATGGATACATAGCCCCACAAAAACTCAGCTGCGCACCGATTGGACGGCGCTGAAGCATTTTACCGATCTCGGGTTCGGGTGCCTTAGTCGGGCGTATTTCTGCTGAACCCGAACGTGATTGGCTGCTAACTCTCACGGTGCAACAGAGCTACTGTTGCTGAGTGTCGACGCGGCGTCTTAATGTCTGGCACCTGCCCTCCGTATCATGCCATATACCTTCTCCGTTGTTCCTGACAGTGCGTGATGCAGATGATATTGAAGGAGTTGCCCTGGCTGGAACGTTCCCGATAGCATTGGGAGTGATACTTTTGACTTCCGCCATTGGGTTCCATTGTGCTTACCATGTCCCATCAAAAGATGATATCGGTGGCCCTGGGATGACATGTCGTTTACCGGCAGCCTTCTCAGCGAAACCCCCAAGTAGCAACAGGTCTCAGACTCTGACTTTTTGACATATCAGTGCGGCGAAACAGCAGAACAGAATATGTGCACGTCTCTGAATTTTTGCCACCAGTGACGGCACGCTCGGTGTCATTGATAGTTTTACACTCAGAGAATCATGGCGACTCATTTTAGATGAACCTTGATATGACTATGCTTCATCCCATGATGAAGTCACAGGCAAAGTTGTTGTTTGGTCCAAGATGCACAGGCTATATGATGTATCAAATGCGAACAGTCGTCGAGAACCTGATAGGGGAAGGAAAAAATGTTGTGAAGAGACTGAGGCTCGGAGAGAAGTTTTAATCTCAGGTCTGTTCCGGTCTGCATGGTTCCATCAGTTTCATCCAGGACGAGTTATTGCCAGCGAAACTTCGAATTCATTGAGGATCATGCGTATCGTCATATAGGAAAAAACAGAACGAACATCCTTGACGACCTGCATCAAGTAAAGCCTTAAAATTTAGCTGGATCGCCTGAACAACACAAAAGGCATTATCGTACTACTGAAGATCGAACGATGGCAAGCTCCGGTTTTCCGCCGTCTACGAAGCCTTATTCTAGGAATGTGAGAGTATCGAGGTGCAGGAAACATTATGCGCATTCGTTCCCTCCAAATCATGGCGTCAAGAAGGTGATACAGTCGCCATATATAACTGTATACATTCCGTGTCCTCATCGGGCAGGCATTGAGAAATCGAAAGATCACGATTGCGTAATGTGGGAACCCGAATTCAGGGCTCATCAGCGTGGGTGACAGATGATTTACAAACCCTTTTAGGTCTCCACCTCTTTTTTTATCTTCCCCTCAAGGAACCATTTATAAAGAAATGTTCTTTCTCGCATCACACGCGCTACCATCTTCCTTCCCCCCACTATCTCCTACATGGATACTGCTAGTGTGCAATGGGAAAAGCGCGCCCATCTAGGTTTGAACGAATCTGAGGCTGATGTCGCTGCCCAGTTCGCCTCTGCGTCGGACAGTTTGGATTCCAAGGAAGCTGCGAGGCTCAGGTAAGTTCAGTTATTGAAATGTTTTCCATCGTGTTGACTTCATTTGAGGTGGAAGATTGACAAGCATATTTTGCCTTTAATGTGTCGTGAGTACGACGTGACAACTCTGGACGCCAATGGCTGATGTTCATCGCAGTCCTGTATCTGTGCGCTTTCACCCACTGGCAGTACTGGTAACAAGGGACTGATGTTACCAAAAGGATGACATTCGCTGACAAGACAACACTTGGCCAATCATCCATTCTTGGCATTTTGTACGTTACCTAGTCTCGTTAATCCTGAAATAAGGCTCAAAATAGTTCAGAACGGGTGCCCATTTGAATCAGACCCAGTTTAACTGGCTAGGGTCCGTATTTTATCTCAGCTACCTCATCTTTGAAGTGCGTCTGTGCTCTCCTTTCAGTCGCACGACCTCGACGCTCATTCTCCCCTAGTACCCTCAAAGTCTGGCACTGCAGCGATTCCCCGTAGGAAAATGGATGAGGTAACGCGAAGGCCTTATGACTGTCTCCTGTGTGTCTTCTGACTTACGACAGTATAAACATCTTCATCTGGGCCATCGCCCTCACCTGCCACGCTGCATGCTCATCGTTCGGTGCCCTATTTGCTGTGCGGTTCATTCTTGGGGTATGCGAAGGTGCGATCACTCCAGGGTTCATGATCGTACGTCGCGATCCTCTTCCCGACTCCAAAAAAGTACCGAAATTGAGCCGGCTAGGTAACCTCCATGTTTTACACGCGGGAAGAACAGACGCAACGCACCGGTTATTGGTGTAAGTATCGATCGGGTTTTGCCAGCGTGCGACATCTTTTCTCATTTCCGTTTCTAAACTCAGACCTTATGAATGGCTTCGCCATCATCTTATTGGGTTTCGTCGCCTTCGGGGTTTTGCACACCAGGGTCAGTATCGTGGATTCATTAGCACCCCCTTTCTGATCGTTCACATTTACATCCTTTAGACGGGCACCTTCATGCCGTGGCAATGGTTAGTGGAAACGCCGCCCGGTCTTGCTTGTTAGGCACGCTAACGATCATCGCAGGTTAATGATTATTACCGGCTTGATTACACTTTTATCTTCTGTGATCTTCTGGTGAGCGGTACTGTTAGGTACGGACTCGGGACCGCAGCTCAATTATTCGTCAGGTTCTTCTTCCCGGATTCTCCGACGACTGCACGTTTTCTTACCCCGGATGAACGGGTTAAAGTCGTACAAAGGATCAAGGTCAATCAGACCGGTGTAGAAAATAAGACATGGAAGCGTGATCAGTGCGTTGTTCTTTGCCATCACCATAGCTCCATATGCTCAATTAGCGGACTTAGATTCGTGGAGACACTGAAAGATCCGAAAATATGGATCATGGTGCTGTTCGCTGCTATTGGGTGCGCACATTCTTCTACTCTTCTATGTCAACACATGCTGATCTAATTTTGTTTTCCGACCAGGAATATCGTGAATTCTGTGGGTCATCTATTACACGCTGCGAGCTCGAAGGAACTAATCCACATGCATCGTGCACAGCTTACGAACCAACGGCAGCTTATTGTTAGCCAGTTTGGCTTTAGCACTATCCAGACCACTTTGATCGGCTGCGTAGATGGTGTAGTGGAAAGTGGGTCATGCACTTTGCGTAGAAGCGTGCTGTGGAACTGACACGGTCCGCAGTCCTGACGATATGGCTGGGAATTACCCTGGCTTCGTTTAAGCCCATTGGGCGCGGCTACGCCGGGGCCCTGATGTACATTATCGCGATCTTGGGGGCGTTGCTAGTAAATCTACTCCCATCCAGTAACAAGGTCGGCTTGTTATTCTCCTATTGGGTTTCAAGTAAGAGAAATTGCTTGCCATTTCAAAAGACTACTAACCCATACTTTCAGTCTTCGCAATTGCACCATTTCCTATCTTCCTCGGATGGGTAAGCGGTCTCACTTCGGGGCATACCAAACGCGAGTGATCCTTACCACCTACCAAACCTATCGAACAGCTGAAAGCGTGTTGATGCAGGTATCACTACCAATGCACTAGTCCTCATTGGATACTGCATCGGTAATTTTGCAGGGCCTTTCGTATGGAAAAAGAAATATCAGCCGAGGTACGACTTACAATCATCCCCCGACAAGGAAATAACCGTCCGTCAGAAACCATGTTCCTTGGTCACTACTTGCGGCATGCAACCTAGCATCCGGGATCCTTCTTCTCATTCTCCGGTTTACGCTTGCTACTGAAAACAAACGACGAGACAGGAATCAGCGTGATGATACTTACGACGGTGTATATGTGACGCGTGTAAATGCGGATGGAACTACCGAGGAAAGGAAAGTCGATAAGGTATGAGTGTCTCGTTCATTCTGTATTTGAGCTTGGCTGATATACTTGTGCCCTCAGGCTTTCCTTGATCTCACTGATATCCAGAACAAGGATTTTAGATACCTACTATAGATAACGGTATTTAAGTTTTGGTTTGGATTGTACTTTGACATACTAGCAGCCGACACTTTAATAGTTGTCGCAGTTTTATACCTCCTGATGACACTACCATACGCAACATGAAGACACCAAGTGAACGCTCCTTTGAAGTTAAACATAGTCAACGGCCCGGAGTCGGAGGTTAAACTTGTTCTTATTTGGTTCCCCGTAACAGGCCGTAAGCAGCGGTAAATTTAGCCGATGACATCAACGAAATCGTTGCCTTGGGGTCCAACTTAATTCTTCATTTACCACCTCCACCACGTCGCCTATTTCTGCCTAAGGTTCATCTTTTCGTAGAATGCTGTTACGGCGCTGCTATGCGACCTCGAACAGTCTATTTATGGCCAAGGGGGCAAGAATACCGTACCGCGTTTTGGTGAGAACCGTATCATCTGAAGCCTCAACACAACGTCCACGAGCCCTGCATCGAGCCCGAAAGTACGCCAAATATACAGGCTATTTCAT
Organism: Armillaria sp. CMW 4456; assembly: GCA_028551335.1. NCBI lineage: Eukaryota > Fungi > Basidiomycota > Agaricomycetes > Agaricales > Physalacriaceae > Armillaria > Armillaria sp. CMW 4456. Next base: position 57,549 of record JANDKJ010000645.1, on the reverse strand, counting down.
TTTATCGTCTATCTTTGGGCTTGCGGCCATTGGCACTGGCATTTTCGTCCACGACGCGTTTACGTACACCGAGAAACATGCAGAGCGGGTGCCGCATTCGCCTCTCGCTTTGTACCCAGAACGCGGTGGACCCAACAACCTTCCTATCGTGAGTACGCAAGTCGATGACGAGGATGACGAGGAGCATAAGAAGCTGGCTGAGAAACCGAAGCTTGTCATTGTTGGCGGAGGATGGGGGGTGAGTTCTTGTTACTGTCATCTGTATATGCACCCATAGTACTGGAACTCATGCAGGCAATGGGTGTCTTACAAAAACTGTACCCTGGAGACTACAATGTAACTGTCGTTTCGTCAGAGACCTTCACAACGTTCACGCCTCTTCTTCCTTGTGCGTTAGGCCCATTTTATTACGGAATTACATTTCTCACGCGTCGTGTAGCCGCTGCTGTGGGTACCGTTCAAGTGAGATCCTTAATTGAACCCATTCGCAAGATCATTGCGCGTCTTCGAGGCCATTTTGTACAGGGCAAGGCGGTTGACCTGAGTATGTCTGAACAGCTGTTGGAGGTAGAGACCTTAGGTGCCAGTGGAGAATCGTGCCGAATATACATTCCGTGCGTTTCCATGTTCTAATTTTGTATGCTTCCCTCACACCGGTCAAGTTATGATAAGCTTATCATTGCCGTCGGATCAACTTCAAGTACACATGGTGTACCCGGATTGGAGCACTGTTTCCAACTCAAAACGATTGGTGATGCGCAAAGCATTCGGCGGCGCGTTATGGGTAGATTAACCAACTCATCTTCCGTCAACAAACTCATATTATGCCAGATAACTTCGAAACCGCCAGTCTGCCGACAACCTCTCCGGAAGAGCGTAAACGTCTACTCAGTTTTGTCATATGTGGGGGTGGCCCTACCGGGGTGGAAACTGCTGCGGTAATATTGTTACCTCACGCGTTATAATGGTGCTCACCATTGGGCACAGGAAATCTACGACTTTTGCCAGGAGGACATCATGAAATTTGTACGTTGCAGTCTCGACACCGCGATTTCTATTCTTCATGTTACTTCTAGTTCCCCAAAATATGTCGGGAGGAAGTATCTATTCACGTGATTCAATCCAGGGAGCATATTCTTAACACAGTGGGTGGTTCATTTTTCGCCTTCACCTCGCATTGAAAGGCTACTAGTACTCGGAAGCCATATCCAAGTATGCCGAAGCCAAATTTGCTAGAGATGGTGTAGACCTCATTACAAATGCACGGTCGGTCTGAACCAAGCCGCTGCCATGAGTCATATCTGATTCCTGTACTAAGGGTTGGCGCCGTAAATCCTGAATACGTCCTTTACAGCAAACGGGGACCTAATGGGGAGACGGAGCAGCACACGATACCCCACAATTTTGTGCTTTGGTCGACGGGTATAGCGATGAACCCATTCACGAAACGTGTAACGAACCTGTTGCCCAACCAAGTGCACAAGAAGGCCATCGAGGTTGACGCCCATCTTAGGGTGAAAGGTGCTCCTTTGGGAACTGTGTATGCTGTTGGTGATTGTGCGACAGTAAGTCTTGAACTCTCGTCCTTTGAAAGGTCCTCGACTTGCATATTTGTAGATTGAGACGTCCATCATTAGCCACTTTATGGAGTTGGTGGATGACGCAGATCGCGACAAGAATGGGAAGATCGATTTTGAAGAGTGGGAGATCATGGGTACGCCGACCAGATCATTTTTACGTTTAGAATATAATGCTTGTGTGTAGTGTCCAGGATAAAGCAACGCATTCCTATGGCTGAGGATCACGTTACCAAGGTATCTACGCATGGTGGCTGGTGTTCTGTGGCGCTGATCTCTTCGCAGGTCAGAGAGCTGTTCGAGATGTACGACACGGACGCAGACAACAGTCTTTCGCTGAACGAAGTGGTCCGATTGCTTGAAGACATCGGAAACAAGATCACCTCTCTCCCCGCGGTACTCTTCGCTGTTTGTATTGCAATATAAATGATTCTGATTTCCTCTTTTAGACCGCGCAAGTAGCTTCTCAGCAGGGTAAATATATTGGAAAGAAGCTCCACAAGGTTGCGCGCCAGCAAGAAAAGGGGAGCTTTGATCCCACAGCGGCTGAAGAGAAGGTGTCTGGGCCATTCCGATACAGGCACTTGGGCAGCCTGGCTTATATTGGGAACGCAGCCGTCTTTGACCTGGGGAAGTACTCTTTCATGGGAGGTCTGGCGGCGATGTACGCGTGGAGAAGTATATATTGGAACGAACAGGTTTCTGTACGTACACGGGCGCTGTTGATGATTGACTGGATCATTCGAGGTGTATGGGGACGTGACCTTTCAAAACTTTAGATACTGTACTACTCCGGATATCACACGCATTCGTAATCCGAGACGACCACAGCAGCGTATATGATATTTATGCCGAAGAGTGTGACTTGTGAGAGTAGATTAGTGATACAAAATAATGTATATGATTGAAGGGATGCGAGGTGATCTTGGAATTCTATCGGACAGTCTGCTTTAAGACTTGTTGGAGAACCTGCGCAGCTTGAAGGCCCTAACGAAACACGTAATTGCTCTCCGGAAAACTGACTTGACTCTCCATTTTCCTAAGAAATGAAACCAGGGAGTTTTACGACTCAAAGCCCTTGACAACCCGCCTGTTCGACTAGACGCTAATGTCGGAGAAACTTCTTCTGAATTCAACGACGATGGTTCAGGCCCGAGTCCATGCAAGCCTGGAGGATCGCAGCTCAGGTCTCCTTCCGTTGAAGTACGAGAGGCTGAGGACGTTAAGCTATACACCATTAGAAAGTTGTCGGGAATAGGTGTATCGTCAATTGGCGGACCCTCTGGAGGCTCGCGCAGGATCGATCCATACCGTACAAGTTGATATTACTGGATGATTCTAAGAACCAAGAAGTCAAATGAAACATCACATAGCATCGGAAGATCTTTGCTTACTCTCGGAAAATCTCCAAATCGCCACATAGCTGCGCCTGATCGGATATCTCTGGAATGTTTGACAAGACATGTTCGATACGCAGAACGGGAACAACTGCTACATCTTCTTCAGGATTGTCAGAGCCAGAATCTTGACCAGAAAGGTTTTGCATATTTGACTTTCTGTCTCTATCGTGTCATATATGAGGTCTAGTTCTGGGGCATCCTGTTTACCGTCCATAATTTGAAGAGCTCGTTCTTCGTCCACTCCAGCTCGGAGTAACCGGCCATAACGTACATTCTCTGAGAAGGTTTTGACAATCGGGCCAGAGAGCATCATACGAGGCGAATAGGAATAGTCCCGTAGCTCGGTTCGTACACGTCCACAGACGTCGTAACAGGAGGGATGGTAGCAATTATCCCATGGCAATGCTTCTGACAGTTCGAGAGGTTCCCTTGACCAGGGATGGGCCGTTTCAGGAAGGATAGGAACGCACATCGTAGGCCGTGCATACTGGGGTTTTCGAGGGTGAGGTTTGGTGAGGCCTTGTTGGACTGGTCGAATGTAGATGACATGGTACGTATTACTCTCTTCAACCTCACCCTCAACCTAAAAAGTGGTTTTCATTGGTTAGATCCAAGTTGTAGCAAGCCTCAGAAAGACGCACGATCAAGCAGTATCCGGCGTACATCCTATCTTTGACGCCCTCGAGTTTTTGCAACATGGAATCGTCACCTCCGTCGCAGTACAACTCCAGAGTTGCAGCGACCGTGTCGATGGAAAAAGCGAAATAATGACGCTCTGGTGGGACGATTTGGGGGTGCATGACAGTACTTTGAGCAATATTGATGGCCAACTAAATCAAGCATCTTATACGATATCTTGAGTGGCAACGCAAGGACAAAGGACAACAGTAGCCGTGAGAAAATGATCGCAAATTCCGTTGATCATCATCTGATCCGGGCCATTAGTACAATTGATCTTGTCCTTAAATTGCGCTTACGATGGTATGGCCAACAGGGAAACAATACTCAGAGCTGACTCAAATACTCTTTCCCTCCAATTTCCCCTTCAACTACCGCTATGCCAGGCTCTTCTACTAAATGTCTCTCTTTACTACTTTGTCCTAGGATTACGATTCCACCACCGACCAGGACAGCATACGCGAACCATCTTTAAATAGAATTCAGCCTTGAAAAGTCTGTATCGTCAAAAAATCTGTATTCACGCCTGTTTACGGTGTTTCGAATCATGCATTTGGACCATTGGAACCTCGTGTAGGTGCATCACTGACCAATTTAGGTGGCAAATCTGTCCCCGTCTCTTCCTGGAAGAGAATACAGTGCATATTATAGATGCTCAAGATCGGTCGCACCGAAATGCAACGAAGGGATATTTTTTCTGTCCCATGGTCATCTTCACGGCTTCCGAGTCAATATGGAAGTCTTGGAAACCTTGTCTAGCGATTTGTGGTCCCCATCGAACCAAACGCACAGATTATTCCAGACTCAAAAACATGCTCCAGAATACATGGACTTGAATTAATCATCTGTGTAGACAATATGAATACTATACTATAGGAAATATTAGTATACTAGACGAACAACTGAATGTACAGAACTTTACCTCAAACGTTATATATATATGTGTCTTAGTTCATAAGAAAGAAACTAGATATGCGTCACGCCATCTTTCCTTAGCAATCTGTACCCACTGCTAATACTACCGCTACCACAGCATCGCATCAATCCATAAAGAAACGCAGTTTGTCAGGTGCTATCAAGTTGCATTTAGTTCTACGGCAAGGTCATTTCTGTGAAAGACGTAGACAAAGCCGAAACTGGCCTACGTCCCTGCAAATGTCTTCGGTTCTCCAGGCTCTCCGCAGCGATACAATATCCTCGACTCGGCTGAGGTCTTCTCTGACTCTGCAAGACCATCTATACGTATGGCGTAGCTTCAGGCAAGCAGAATATTCCACTAAGCTTGTGAATGCGTCAGATTTTTATTAATACATTCACATACTCGAGATTCAAAGGTCATTTTCACAGTATGTTCTATGCGAGGAACTGGTATAGTTGAGAGGCCAGGACAACATCTCGACGGATCTGTAGGGTGATCGCACTTTGTAGTGGATAGGTACCTCAACGTTAAAGACTTACTCATACAGAAAGTGCTTCTTCGTCATGCTTCCGGCATATAGGTTGTAATGCGACATGACATAGGCCTACAATTGTGTTCCTCCTGCGTAGTAATTCACCTCACAGAAGCTAGGCAAGCTCTACGCTTGAAAACATTATCCAGGCAACCGATGGGGAGGACCTGTCCGCGATTCCTTGGCGGTGTTCCGTCAAATTCCGCAATTCCGGTGCATTTCACAATTCCCACAATATTTACGGAATCACCACTGGTCAGTCCGAAGGTCGTAAGGAAGCAAAAGTAGTTTCGTTTTGATTTGTATTCGCGTGCAGAGCCAAAAGTGTATGATCCAAACATCACCATGCAAGTAAGTAGCACCGTTGAGCTCTTTTACGGTCTGCGGTCCCAATTGGTGTCAGTTTAATTGCCCATTTCCTTGGCGAGTTGTTCAGCCTTAGCCTTGACATCCTCAATCGTGCCAGCCTGAGAAGAGAAGCGATTCGTGAGATGGGCACTTTAACGGACATACAACGGACGTACCATATAGAAGGCAGATTCAGGAAGCGAATCGTGTGCGCCAGAGAGGATCTCCTTGAACGACCGGACAGAGTCCTTTAATGACACAAGTTTTCCCTCATAACCGGTGAAGACCTGTGCGACCTGGAAAGGTTGAGACATGAAACGCTGGATCTTACGAGCACGCTCGACCTGCGCAAGAGACATTAGTCAAAAAGGTAAACGCAGCAACCGTATAACTTACGGTAAGTTTGTCCTCTTCTGACAACTCATCCATACCCAAAATGGCGATGATATCCTGGAGGGACTTGTAGTCCTGAAGAATCTTCTGAACGGCGGTGGCAACGTCGTAGTGCTCTTGTCCGACCTGTTGACAGAGGCATTGGGGTTGGGACACTCAAAACGTGAAAGCGGACTACATACAATACGAGGGTCCAACATACGGGACTTGGAGTCCAGAGGGTCAACAGCAGGGTAGATACCAAGTTCGGCAATACCACGAGACAACACAGTGGTAGCGTCCAAGTGAGCGAAAGTCGTAGCCGGGGCGGGATCAGTCAAATCATCAGCAGGTACGTAGACAGCCTGTACGGAGGTGATGGAACCCTTCTTGGTAGTGGTGATACGCTCTTGCCTGAGAAAGAAGCCGCGTCAGCACCGAAAACCGAAAATGGAGGCAGGAGACGTACATGCCACCCATATCAGTGGAAAGGGTGGGTTGGTAACCGACGGCAGAGGGGATACGACCGAGCAGAGCAGACACTTCGGAACCGGCCTGGGTGAAACGGAAAATGTTGTCAATGAAGAGCAACACATCCTGACCCTCCTCATCACGGAAGTACTCGGCAATGGTCAGACCAGTCAAGGCAACACGGGCACGAGCACCAGGGGGTTCGTTCATTTGACCGAAGACAAGAGCGACCTTGGAGTCGCCCTCGAGGTTGATGACACCGGTTTCAATCATTTCGTGGTAAAGATCGTTACCCTCACGAGTACGCTCTCCGACACCTGGAGAAGCGAGCATAAGGAGAGGTAGTGCTTGGCAAAAAGCCCGTCGACGTACCGCAGAAGATAGAGAAACCACCATGAGCCTTGGCAACATTGTTGATGAGCTCCTGAATCAACACAGTCTTACCGACACCGGCACCTCCGAACAAACCAATCTTTCCACCACGAGCGTAGGGAGCAAGTAGATCGACGACCTTGATACCAGTTTCGAGGACCTCAGCGGTAGTGGACTGTTCGACGAAAGGGGGAGGATCGGCGTGAATCGGAGAGAGCTTCACACCCTTGATGGGACCACGTTCGTCGATGGGCTCACCAATGACGTTCATAATGCGACCGAGAGTAGCAGTGCCGACGGGAACGAGGATAGGTGCGCCGGTATCGATGACCTTTTGGCCCCGAACCAAACCTTCTGTTCCGTCCATGGCAATGGTACGAACTGAGTTCTCACCCAAGTGAGACGCGACCTCAAGCACAAGACGACCTCCATGGAAATCCACCACCTCCAGGGCGTTGAGAATGGGGGGAAGGCTTTCGGTCTCAAACTGAACGTCGACGACGGCACCAATGACGGTTTTCACCGAGCCGATAGCACCCTTTGCCTCAGTCGCATACAGACGGGCTACGATGAAATATTTGTATGAAAAAAAGAGAAAAAAAGAGAGAAAGAAACAGACATTGGGTTGAAGGTGCAGCACGCTGAGGACGAGAGAGCTTCGAGGGCTGCTGGCGGGAAGAGGTAGAGGCAGCAACCCTGGGAAGGCGAGCAGCGGTGGAGAAGAACGCGTTGGTTTTATTGGCAGAGGAGACAGCCCGCCTAGAGAGACGGGCGACGGCGCCGCGAGAGGTGAGCATGATGATGGTTGGGGTTGAGGACGAACGAATTCCGACACCACGTAGAAATTTAACGTTCACACACTCCGGCTCCCTCCGCACCCCGACCAATTATTTCATTATTTAATTAATATCCACATTAATTGTCAGGAAAGTCGTCATATACATCCTCTACATACGGCGAAGCGTGCTGAGACTCATAGATCAACTCTGCATAGGCTCGCATACACTGCTGATCCCAGACCTCTTCTCCGAAGGCTTTTCCCGTCTCAGCCGGCATCCATTTCTTACCCATGAGCTGGGATGGCCTACGAGTCTTCAATGAAGCGAAAAAGCTCCCCAGTGTCGGCATCGCAGTACCATCCCTCATCGTGGACACCTGCGTGGAAGGCGAAGTAGCGCGCGTCACAAAGTAGTAGACCCCGTCCCTGCATTCAAACACAAAGTCATCTTTACTAGCACCGTGTTGGGAGAACATGAGTGGGCGAAAGACCGACAGTCCGTGGGTATAACGAATCATCAAGTCAAATCGTGACCTGCTGTATAGACCAGCAGAGTCGGGAAACAGATGATGGCGTAGTGGCCATTGTCCCCAGTCCGAAGACCATCCTGGCGGCAGTCGTTCAGGCGGCAGTCGGTAGCAATTCTCGAAAGCTCTTTCTCGACTGATGAGCCAGGGCGGTAGTTGCTGGAGAAATATGGGTATGGCTCGAAGAAAGCATTACAAGTCCGACCTTTTCCTTTATACATTCGAGTATTTTATTTTCCTGTAATCGCTACATCAGAAATATCCTTGCGTGCGAAGAAAAAAAGGCAGCTTACAACGTTATACAATCTATCCAGAGTCCCCATCGAGCGAATAGCTGCCCGGTTTGGAGCTAATCTGGCCACAGAAGTTCGAAGTAGGTTAGACACTTCGTTGCGTTTTTGCGAAGGTGGAAACTTCTCATAAAGTCGGCGGAAGAAGGTGTCCAAGGTCTCGGCGTGCATCTGAGAAATGGTTGGACTCGTAATAAGTGGTGGGAGCAGCTACGTACCCTGTTTATCTTCTCTCTGTATCTCTTTTTGATACTCCTCGACAAGCCAGGAGGGTATTTATTGGGATTAATGTGTAGGCTTCTGACATGCTCCACAGGGAGAGTAGGCCTTTGTGAAGCCCAAATTTTGCATCCTTTGGCGATTGTATGGGGGAAAATGGAGGAGGAAGTAACGAAGGATTGTAGCATCTAGACATCAAAAGAGTAAGATTACAATTACTATCCAGTAAAACCACTTACAAAGTGCCAATAAACGCGAAAAACAAGCTACAGACTCGTTTGAGAAAATTGCCGTTAACGGTCACGGGGTCAGGATTTCTTAGCTAAGCACTTAAACAACGCTGGCGCGGTTCCACCTTGACTTGTAACCACCAAAGACCACATTGGAGACATACAGATGGCGCCTTCGACCACCCAGCGACGACCGCCAGCCGGAAAGGCGCGTCGTACAGTACAGCCCCCTCCCACGAAACGGCGGCGGGTTGTGATTCCTGTGGCAGACATAGCGCAGAACCCCAGTGAACTAGGAAAGCTCAAACAGATGCCTGAAATGCCGATAGATATACTGTTTGAGGTGGGTACATACACGAGAATATGCACGGTGAACTCACATATCTAGGTGTTCTCCCACCTCGATGCCCTCGACATTATGCGCCTGTCAAGAACAACGAAGACGTTGAGGCGTCTCCTCATGCACCGGTCTTCGATATCTATCTGGGAGGGTGCCTTGTCTCGCGATACCCTGCCTCCCAAGCCGGCCGACCTTACTGAACCGCAATATATCAACCTGGCCTTCTCTGAACATTGCCATGTACATGTTTTCTCCACTCATATCATCTCTTGCGCACTCAGACGTTCTGTAGGACTGCCTGACCTCAGGACGACATATCGTTCTATGGACTTTCAGAACTAGACTATGCCCAGTACGTGATCTCATGCAGGCGACTTCCCACCTGACCAGCCCTATCGCCCTATGCCAGAACTGTCTCACGAAAAAGTGTGTCTTCTGTTTCACTGCGTATATGTTTCTCAATCTGTTCCACTTCTAGTTTCGTGTACTCAAATACGTTATCTCAATTTGGACCTTCTGTTCCTTTACGGCACCTATCAATGAACCCAAACATTATACGCAACGACAAGACCGGTCTGTTCTTCTTTATTCATTAGGATTTGTCTTCTAATTTGTTCGTAGATTATACTTACATATTCAGTCGTGAAGAGGTCCGAGCTCTTGCAAATGATACTGAGTTGGAAGCCGTGCCACTCAGTGCCAGGGTCTCAACTTGATGACATCTTGCAGCAAAGAATTATTGAAAATCTACCGGCTCGCCAGGTGAGCATGCTGTTCGAAAATGGCATCAAAATATGTGCGGTGTTCACGGTGTGAATAGTTCGCGGAACAGTGCAGAAACGCAGAAACGCTGCGTGCGGAAAGAATAAGGTTAGCAGAAGAAGCTGCTTGTGCCGAAATGAAGCAACAGTGAGTCAGTTCAATTCTCCATGATCATTCTACCATCTATTTCTTACTAGGATTTTTGAACGCCTCTACGATCTTGGTTACAAGGATGAAGTGGCTTATTTAGAGGACGGTGGTCAGATCCTCAGTAATCACGTCCTATTCAAGACACCCAAGGAATTAACACAACACGGTATCTTCAATACCCTCGCCGACGACCCGTGTTCTGACGTGATCCATAGTATGGGACTCGATGTTACCCACTCTTCTCGATTTACTAGAAGACGCTCGTGGAAAAGTACTTCGAAAGAAGCAAAAAAATTTATACAAATCCAGAGTGAACATCATCTCTCATCTCGTCAGAACTCACGCCGCCGAAAACCCAGACAAGATAACGCCAAGCCCCATCGACGTCTGTGTGATACCCAAGATCAAGGCTATTCTCGAGAACATCAATGTTGAAATCTACCGCTGTGAAGAAGACTTTGCCGACATTAAAGCTGAGATCCCCAAGATTTCTAGAGAATGGCGAAGATCGAATGGGATGCATCTTCTATCTCTTATGCCTGGCAACAAACACAACATCTCGCGACTCTCACTTGCGACTACTTTCTTCAAATGTCACGAATGCACAGAGCCGATATCTTATCCGAGGATACTAGCACACAAGTGTATGACCGCTCTCAGGCATGGATATCGTAATCAGTCGGACGATATGGTGACACTGTACAAGGGCCTTCAAGCAACACCGTGGAACTTCGATGGCAATGGAGTTGAGTGCTTCGACTTAGCAGGCGGTTGCGCTGTCGACGTCGTTCGGGCCGCTGGTTTGAGAGCGGAGAAAGCCACTGTAGAGGATATGGATCGCGTGGACGTATGGTTAGAATGTATGAATTGCCGTGATCCCAGGAGAGGGAGTGTTGTTTTCCAGTGGCGTCAGGCGGTAAGTAGTTTGGTTCCGTCAGAGCTCAAGGGCTGATTATTAGACAGGTCTTGCATGGACTTCAGCACGCTGAACGTGATGACGTGGCAATCTGGCGCGCCCTGGTAAATAGCAAAGACATCCAGGCGGCAAAGGAGGAAGAGGCTGCCAAGACCAAGGGACACATTTATGGCTCTAATGATTATACGTGCCGCCAGTGTCGTGAAAAAGTGAATCGCTCTCATTTGGTGACCCACTGCCAGGAGAAGTGTGTATGATTATTTTTACCTTCCTCAGAGGTACTAAGTTTCACTTGCGGTAGACATGGAATAATGGATCCGAACAAACACGATTTTTCCTTGGATCTGGATGCAACCATGAATCAGCAACCATTCCCCATATTAATTTCCTTGGTGGGATGCTGTGAAAAAGAGGTTATTGAGCTTGATTTGGAGGATTTGGCAGACGGCAAGTCAGAGGTTATTGAGATTATGGATGATGAGGATGAAGTGCAAGCTGGTAAGAACACTACGGATGGGGAGTCGGGCGAACGACCGATATTGATTATAGACGACGACTAAGGGAAGTCCTTGGTGATTCACGGTTCGCAGCGGTCCGCATGCTAGCCAGTTGTTGATATTTTTGGATATCTAAATGTCAATGTATAAGTATTTCTATATACTGTAGTTGTATCTTTATTTGTGAAAGGTAGCTACAGCTACGACTTCACACTGATAACGTTTAGTAGGTTGCATCAATTCTATTCAACCTCATCTGGCATTTGGGCTGTAAGAGTTTAAACAAATAATATAAATCAATTGCCTGAGGGGAGTTTCGGTATTGGCAAATTTAAGGTCCGCTCTGCCGTCAATTGGTGTCGTAACATGCCTGTGACTCTTGTCTCGTCGTCGAAATATAACCGAACCCAAGGGAAATTATTCAACTGAGGAAATCTCTGCAAACTTGAAGGCGCGAAAATGTTCAAAGGGCGCCGAGTTCGGAATTGCACCCTACCTGCAATAAACACCGAAAGAAAAGGTTATTGTTCGTACCATAATGTCTAGGGAGGTAGACCATAATGCAATATGCAAATCTTGATTGGATAACTGGCAATGAAGATCAATTTCGGCATCGGAGACGGGCCGGTGACGGTATTCATTCCGGCAATCTCTTGTGATTATTTCTCCAATTTACCAGCATGGACAGGACCATGGACATGATTGAAGACTACCTCGACTCCCTCGAGGAAATTCTTTTCTCGTCGCTGTCTGCCGCGACGCCTGACATTCCAAGGATACGTGACAGCTTCAACCAGCTCTGGACTGACGTGACTCGATACGGGCCTGGCATCCCTAAACACATTCCGGGCTTGGGCGACTTTGAGGTCCCGCCTCCCCCTCCACCGCCGCCGCCGCCCCCAACCTGGGTGGACAGTACAGTGGACTGGATTGAGCGGAATCCGTGGACGACAGGTGGGATTGCCGTTGGTGTCGTCGGGACTGGGCTGTTGGTCGGATATGGCGGAGTCTACATGCGCACGGTCCGTGCACGCAGACTGAAGGCCCTTGCGAATGAGAAGCGCCAAGTAGTCGGTGAGTAGGTGGGTTATCGATGAAGAGCAACACTAACCTCTTGCAGTGGTTCTCGGAGGCGACTCGCCGTTGGGCCTGCCCCTAATCAGCGACCTTGAACGGAAAGGCTACATCGTGATTGCCAGTGTCTCTACTCCAGAGGCATCAGATCTGCTAGAACGACAGAGCAATGGTTTCGTTCGAGCCCTCGTACTGGATCCTACTGAGGTACGCTCCTTTTCACCCCCGATTGCCTCCTTATTCAATATACGTACAGACTGGAACAATACCAGTTTTCCTACGTTCATTATCTTCGACCTTATCTCGACGTTTCCCCTTGAATGCGCCAGGGGATCCCTTCTCGTCTCCAGCATCGCATCCATACATCCATGCCGTCATCTCGCTGCTCTCCCTAGCCGGACCGGCTCGCCACGCTCCTTTTGAACATATTTCCCTCCAATCTGACTACCTTACCTATCTCACGGCTACTCAGATCACTCCCCTCCAGGTCATCCAGTCTTTACTCCCCCTTCTCCGGAACGTCCCCTCGAAAGGCAAGAAACCCATCGTTGTATGTCTTCCGGCTACAGACGCGCGTGTTGGGCTCCCCTTCTCGTCCTTGCAGAGTATGAGTGCTGCAGGTACCCTTCGCGCCATGGAAGTTCTCCGCCGCGAAATACAGGTCGCTGCACTCACGGGCAAATCTGAGGCCATGCGAAACATCACTGTCGTCGTTGCCGATGTTGGATCGTTCAACGTCGGGCCGCCTACACATTTCTTACCTCCGGAGGATGTCTACAAGGCTATGGAGGGTTGGAGCGTCTCAGAGAAGATTACCTATGGCCCTGGCTTCGCCGCAATGGCCCAGCAATCCATCACACCAAAGTCAAAGTGGGAGACATTCACCGGATACTTCCAGAATGACGCTCGGTACGGCGTACCCCGCAAGCCAACGGATGTACAAGTCTTCGTGGACAATATTGTCGGCGTCGTCAGCAATGGAAAATTCGGTTGGTCCTTTCTGGGATTTAATCTCTGCTTTGGGGTCCTGCGTAACTGGCTTCGCGGAGAACGGTTTTCGGTAGGAGCTGGTGGTGAGTGCATCTAGCATTTATCCCTGATTTCCACTGATGTAGCTTTTTACAGCACACACATACAGACTAGCCTCCCTTCTCCCTTCTCTGATATTGGATACTCTGCTAAATATTCCGTACTGGCTCATTGCTATGCGCAATGCACTTCTCCCTACTCAACCATTCGTCCGTCCCCCTCCTACTCTGCCTCCTGTCGTTGAGCCACAGGCTGAGTTACATCAGGAGAGTGAAGCTGAGGATGGCAACGAGAGCGGTTCTGAAGCGGACGTGGAGAGCAACTCTGAGGAATGGCCGGCAGCCAGCTGGGTCAGGCTCAAAAAGTCTGCGAATGAAGAAGCCAGCACTTGATGCCCTATACTTGTTTTTAAGGAGCGAATCTTTAACCCCCACTCCACTGCTGCAAGAAGACTGCATATCAGCACCAAAGGTGTAAAGAGATGTAAAGAGATGTAAAGTATCGAAGGATGTAGGATTGATCGTTGTTGTAACTAGTACCTCTGACTGTGATAATCTAGGAAACGCAATATACTATATATTTACACGCTCAGGTGGATCCGCTGTACACCTCATGCTTCCTCCTTCAGCCTCGAAAGCCCTGCCGACGGACACTATGCCCCCGACAGTCCGGAGTCTCCACCTCCGTTTTTGACGACGACTGTTTCCTTCCATCACGAAATGTGGGTGCCTCGAGTTTCATTGAACCGGTCGCCGTGCTATCGAGCATCAGCTCGATTCATAGAGCAGAAACACTATAGAATTCCGTCATCTTGTACTTGTCGTCAAGGAGATGTCACTTACGGCCCGCAATTATACGATCTAAAAGTCGACGTAAGGATGAACTCGACAACTACCCCCAATATTTATGCCACGGAGCGAGTGCATAATTCATACAACCAGGATACTCTTTGAAAAGCTGAAAAACGGGCGCGTGAGATGATCATGGACATGATGATATACTAACGAGGGGCTTGTCGATAAGGAGAAGATGCAACATTGCAAAGAGCCAACCCATTGAGCATTTCATCTCTGGGGTATACACGAGGACTTTGTAGCATAGCATAGCAAAACCAGAGGACAGGAAATATGCGTTCGTTTAGATAAGTCCCAAGCGTGAGACACTGAACAAGCGATGGCCAGCAATTGTATGAAGCCTCCGAAGCGTCCGAGGTGCCCTGCTGAACAAACGATATTGACAATACTTAGTATGAAGTGTATGAATTGTGATACTGAACCAGCGAATGCTGGCAGTATGAAGTATAGGAACTGCAATACTGGACCAGCGATTGCTGACAGTATGAAGTATATGAATTGCAATATTGATCCAGCGATTGCTGGCAGTATGAAGTATAGGGATTGCAATACTGGACCAGCGATTGCTGACAGTATGAAGTATATGAATTGCAATACCGATCCAGCGATTGCTGGTAGTGTATATGAATTGTGATACTGAACCAACGATTGCTGGCAGTACGAAGTATAGGAATTGCGATACTGGACCAGCGATTGCTAGCAGTATGAAGTATAGGTATTGCAATACTGAACCAGCGATTACTGGCAGTATGAAGTATAGGGATTGCAATACTGGACCAGCGATTACTAGCAGTATAAAGTGTATGAAGTGTGCCAGTGAACTGCAACAGTGGTGACTTATCTGATTTGTGTCTGATGTTCTTCGGAACCCATGCTACTACAAGGAAAGCAACCCGTTCGATGTTCGAAACAAAACGAAAGGCTGCTCGCGAACAAACAAGGGCAGGGTATATCATGACGATGGCAAGGCGTGAAATACGTGCCCGAGATGATGGGAAGAAGGAAGGAAAACAGATGGGAGGGGGCTCTACTTCTAACCTGCATATATACCTCCTCTAAATACAGCTACGTCATGGCCTCGATCTGCTCCCGTGACGGCACTATAATGGGTGCGTCGGCCTTATGATAAGTCCGCGTGAGTGTCGGTGTCGGATGTTGCACCAGCAAGTTGGAAATCCGTCGTAGACGGGAAACACTAAGGAATATCACTCACGGCGACAGCTGCTGTGAACGGTGGGTATATTGCAGGTATAGACGTCTAAGTGAGAAAGAAAGAAGGGAAAAAGGAAGAATGCCGAATCCGTACTCTACGAGTAGTATTTATACTAGTATACTGTATCTAAATATATCAGTATCTACGTCAGAGTACGGGTCAGTGGATGAGAGCGCGTCATAATGTCAGATTACATGATGGGGCGGGCTTACACAAGTTTGCATGCCTTTGCGTTTTTAATGACCGAAGGTAATACGACGACGAGAGAACGGATGATGAAAATCTGTTGATAATCCGTACCTCAACTGCGAAGAAAATACGCGCGCAAGAGACGGACGCGAGACTAATCCTCGCCCTGGTCACTTGAAGGACGAATAAAGTCTGTAGCTAAATCCGAGCATACGTATACGTGTAGGATAGGTAGTAGTAACAGTACACCAAATGGATCAAAAAAAAAAAAGACCGAAGGCTGCTCATTCATATGCAAAATGCGAGACATTATATTGTTGCTTTCCTGTCTGTCGTAAGTTCTACGAACTGTAAATGCTATCCACCTTGTACATCTTCGTATCAGCCTCCGGCGTAACATTAGACCCATAAACACTTTCCACCTTATACATCTTAGTTGGTTCCTCCTCAGCGACAACCACAGGAGCCGCCTTGCTAGCCAAACCCGCAGCTTTGCCATCTGGAATCCTAATAAACTCCAAATTCCCATCCGCCCCCGTTCCATCAAACACGAAATATCCTTTTCGCTCGAACTGCATGATATCGCCCTTCTTCAAGTCTCGGACATTCGCATCAGCCAGAGCGGCCTCGCGGAACTCGGTCACGGGCGAGATAAAGTCATTCACGTCGTCGTTCTCCTCAAGCTTCTTTTTTGTGATCAGGTAGTCGTAGTCAAGGAGTGTCACAGGGATCAAAGGGTTTTCGGTTGTAGATTGGGCGAGCCATGTTACCTTTTTCTTGGTCTTTTTGAAGTCACCATCGAGATGAAGGTCCATTTCGATGGACGTCACCTGGCCTGACGCGTTAGTCGTTTTCGACCGGACGAAAGCGTTACCCCAGTCCATAAGAGTGACCTATACGACAATTAGAGAAATAGACATAGAGGTCCGCATTAATTACTAACCTCCTCCTGGTCTTCAAATGACTGCGCGTCCTCTTGATCTACAAGAATGTTTGACGAATATACTGTCTTCTTTTCACCAACATCGGGGTTCTTTTTGTGTTTCGGCAGAGTTTTAACCTCAGGCGCGCTTGGTCCTCCGTTGACGGTAACCGGAACACTAGTGAAATATGAGCTGGAGTTGTACAAGACTTGGTGAATGACATACCTTTGGGCTTCAATGATTGCCCAGTGACGCGGCGCAACAGGATCGATGACTTTCTTGTTCATAGCCCAGATGGAGTCCCATTCCAACGAAACTATTGCTTGGGAGGGGCCTTGCAAGAGCATGAACTGCCGAAGGGCCTCAACAGTCAATCCACGACGTCGAATACCGCGCACGGTCGGGAAACGGGGATCATCCCATCCGCGCACCAATCCCGTATTGACGAAATGATGCAGCTTCCGCTTCGACAACAAAGTGTAAATAAAGTTGAGGCGGCTAAAGTCCCAGATTTGGACATTGCGGATGCCGAGGGCTTCAGTCATCCAGCGATATTGGGGGTTTCGATCACGATACTCGTTTGTCCTGAGCGCATGAGTAACACCTTCGATGGAGTCTACTATCGGACACGCGAAATCGTAGGTGGGGTAAACTTTCCACTTGTCCCTGTAACATATACGTCAAATGCGAGCTATGATTTCGTTGTGTGAAGGCACGTACCCAGTACGATGATGAGGCAGAGTGTTGCATCTGTATATGACTGGATCACGCAATGCCTTGTTATTATCATCTACACTCAGTTTGGCACGTAAACACCACCGAAGACCCTCGGGAGATGCTGCAGTCATCTCAGCGAAATGTTTGAGGTTCTCTTCAATACTGTCGTTACGGTGGGCCGAGGCAATTCCATCCATACGCTCCTTGCGCATCTGCTCAAGGTTTAAATACTAACACAAGCAAGACAAGCACACATCTCTCACCTGCGCTTGTTCGGTATCGTCGGTATATGCTTTACCAGACTTGATGATTTGGATGGCGAAGCCATACAGGGTATCGAAGTAATCGGAAGTGTGGGTAACGACATCTCCTTTGATGTCAAGAAGGGAAAGATCTTCTAGGATGGTATCCTCGAACTCGGTCTACTCAACATCTTAGTAAGAAATGGTAGAAAGTAGATAGCTCCATACCGTTTCCTTGCTGGGATTAGTGTCGTCGAAACGAATGATCAGCTTTCCCTTGTACATTTTGGCGAAATACTGGTTCAGCATCGCAGCCTTCGCATGTCCGATATGCAAGTAGCCACTTGGCTCGGGAGGGAAACGAGTGACCACTTCGCCCATCTTTGCGCCTTCAAGACCAAGGGCAAACCCAGCTGCAACCTTGGTAGATCTAGCCTTGCTGGCTTTTGCGGCTGTCAAACCAGCGAGAGCTGCTTGGGTGGATTCCAAAGACTCCAGATATGAGAACCATCGGTTCAGGTGAACGTGCTTATTGTTTTTGAGAAGACCGATGATCCTGATATTGCCTAGCATTTTTAATTTTTTTCTTATTTGAGTAGACGCGACGATAGTCACCTTTCAAAGTCCCCCACAGTATCCAATCCGATGCGGTAAGATCATGTCCAACAAGGAAGGTCCTAAACGCAAGATGGTCGTCTAACGAATCAAGGGCCGTGATGATTTCCGGGACTGCAGTTGTAGTGAGCAAAGTCTTCGCGAGTGCAAAGAACGTAGCCGTCTGACAATTGATAATCTTTGAGTAAATCGATATCATGTGGAGAGCTATAGTAATATTCACCTTGGAGCTATCTTCAGAGAGGCCTCCTGCCTTGGATAACGCGTGGACGATATCTTCTTCGACGGTGATGGTCGATCCGTTCAGATCGAGGACAGGTCCTGTAACTGCCTCGTCGTATACAATCTCAGCTTTTTTGGTATACGCTGCTGTCGCAACCGCAGCAAAGGGGAAGGGCGAGATTTTCGCCGACACGGTCAAGGTCGACATTGGAGATGGAGATGAAGATCAATGATTTTCCAGTGACTCCTACTTTAGCTCGGCACAGTCGGCCCTCCTATCGGAATAATCGGATTCCTCATTAGTGAGTCATACTCTGTGACAAGATTCTATTTTAGCACACAATTCTGCTGAAAGTTTTCTTTACTTCGATCCACCACCATGCCCATGCTGTCTGTACCCTCACTCCTCCTGTTGATCGTAACTAAAAACTTCCCTGACTCTAGAGCCGACCCTTCGCAAAAGTACAAGCCGTACACCCCATTGAACCTCAAGGATCGTCAATGGCCGTCGAAAACGTTCACCAAGGCCCCCAGTTGGTTGTCGACCGACCTTCGGGACGGTAACCAAGCCCTTGCCAACCCAATGACCATCGAACAGAAGACGACTTTCTTTAGAGAGATCGTTAAATGTGGTGTCAAAGAAATCGAGGTCGCATACCCCGCCGCTAGCGACACTGATTTCTCCTTCGTACGGGGTCTCATCGAAAACAACGAAATCCCAGACGATGTATGGATACAAGTTAGTTTGATCTTTTATTATTTCTTCCTTGGATACAGGGTGTATTGAACTCATATTGAGCAAGGTCCTGACACCTGCCCGGGAAGACCTGATAAAACGTACGATTGACGCGGTCGCCGGCTGCAAACACGCCATTCTCCACATGTACAATGCCACATCCCCCTTGTTCCGTAATGTCGTATTTCGCAACTCAAAGGAACAGACCATCGAACTCGCCGCCACGCATACCAAAATCGTTAAACAGTTGACGGAAGAGTGCACCGCAAAATACGGAACCAAGTTCCGCTACGAATACAGCCCAGAGACGTTTACGCAGACAGAACCAGACTTTGCAGTAGAGATTTGCGAAGTTGTCAAAGCGACATGGGGAAAGGCTGGTACTGATTTCGAGGACAAGATCATCTTCAATCTTCCATCAACAGTGGAGATTGCCCCGCCAAATCATTACGCCGATCAGGTGATATTTCACCATTCTTTGACGGTGACACAACATTCTAACTGTCTTCGCAGATTGAATATTTTTGCTCCAAAATTACCGAGAGGGAGAAGGTTTTGGTCAGTCTACATCCGCATAACGACAGAGGTAGGCCTCCTTTTCCCAGCTTCACTTTCCTTTGTTCATTGTTCTCCAGGGACTGGAATTGCATCAGCTGAACTTGGTTTCTTGGCTGGTGGTGACCGTATTGAAGGCTGCTTCTTTGGTAACGGAGAGCGGACGGGAAATGTTGACCTAGTCAACCTCGCCCTCAACCTGTACTCCCAAGGGATACATCCCAACCTCGACTTCAGTGACCTACAAACCGCCATTGATGTTGTCACCCAATGCAACGATCTCCCCATTCATCCAAGACATCCATACGCTGGTGAACTCGTGTTCACCGCATTTTCTGGGTCACATCAGGATGCCATAAAAAAGGGTCTGGAGGCTCAGAAGATTCGACACGCGGCCGCCGCAGCGAAAGGTGAACCCCAATACTGGGAGGTGCCGTACCTACCAGTTGACCCTGCCGATCTGGGCATGACCTACGAAGCCCTGATTCGTGTCAATTCGCAATCCGGAAAAGGAGGCATTGCATACCTCATCAAACAGAACCTCCAGCTCGACCTACCCAGAAAATTGCAGATAGCATTCTACAAAGTCGTGCAGGAGGTTTCGGACCGTGAAGCGCGCGAGATGACCGTGGATGATATAACCACTGCGTTCCGGAATGCGTACCACTTTGGTGGATCGAAATACAAAGGCCGTTTGTACCTACGGAGCTTTAAGATCTCCACCGAGCCCAATGCAGATCCGTCCGACCACTCTGGAGACGAAGCTGAGGTCCGCAAACGATTTGATGGTACGATTTCTGTCGACGGTGTCCTACGAGTCGTGCGAGGGAACGGCAACGGCCCCATATCCTCCCTCCTCGACGCTCTTCACACCTACCTAAACATCGACCTCTCCGTCCGCGAATACACCGAACACACCATAGACTTGGACGAGGGTCAAAACGCCCGTGCTGCCTCGTACGTAGAGCTCATCCCATCAGGCGACCGCAAATCCGCACAGTCATGGTGGGGCGTCGGTGTCGACTCTGACATCTCAGGCGCTGGATTACGTGCCGTGATCAGTGCAGTGAACAACGCTATTGGCGACCGGGAGCTGCCGGAGCTCAAGTTGTCGGTAGGATTCAACGCCAAGTCGGGCCAGGAAGACGTAGCGAGTGTGATCGTCAATACCCTCGGTTTGGAGCTCCCCCGGAGATTCCAGGCATCATTTTTCGAAGTCGTGCAGCGCGTGGCGAGGGATGCTGGTGAAATTTCTGTGGGAGCGTTGACCGACCTCTTCAAGACAACATATGATTATGATGTCCTCACGCCGTCCGCCAGCTTTTCTGTCATCACGTTCAACCTGGAGCACGTCGATGCGACCAAGCGCGTGCTAACGGGAGACTTCATCCTCTTTGGCTCTCAGAGGAAGGTCAGAGGGGAGGGTAACGGTCCGTTATCGTCTTCTCTCAGTGCACTACGCTCCCATGTTGAAGGTGAGCTGACAATTCGGGAGTACTCGGAGCATTCGATTGGAGAGGGCGCAGAAGTCGTCGCTGCATCGTACGTGGAGCTTTTGTATGAACTGCCGGGAGAGAAGAAGAGGAGCTCATGGGGCGTTGCCACGGATGCCGATATTACGGCTTCTGGTATCAAAGCAGTCCTAAGCTCGGCAGGGAGGTTGCAGTTGGTACCTAAAAAGATTGTAAATGGCCACTGAGACAGGGCCGACAGAAGAAGTTGAATATTTGTGTATTTTGAATATACTTGAACAAGTGCTGCGCACTCGATAGAGTAGACGACTCTGACGAGGAATGGATGCTACAAAACAGGAAAAATGCCATGTACAAATTATCTACTATATATATCGTATGGACTCGGGTATTGTCATAAAGTGTCTTGGCTAATAATAATACTAGTACCAGTCGCGGGTCGTGAATCGTGAATCGTGAATCATGGCTAGCTGTAGTTCCTAGAGTGGCAAAAGCACCTTCCACCATGCACTTTTGTTAGGTGCAACGTCTCCTCCAGAAACATAGTGCTCGTCTGGAGGAATAACTGGAACTGGAGGGACTTTGGCTTCTTCAATGAAACTGGTTGCGACACCTGGTGGGGCAACAACAGGAACGTCTGGCGCGGCTGGAGCGGGAGTCGTTGGCTTGGGCGGAATGGTGGTATTAGGAGCACTAGTACTTGGAGAGGAAGGAGTCGAACTCGAGGGCGTTCCAGCGGGAGGCGTGGTGGGCGGAGATTTGGGGAAGTCAGCTTCTTGCCACGTCCCTGGGAGTAGAGCTATAGGAAGCAACCATGTCGCACTGAGAATGACACCGTATCCTGCTAGATTATCAGTATGAAACAGTAGGATAGTAAGCAGCATTGCGCACCGATATCATATCCCTTGATGGTACTCCAGCTCCACGAAATGAAAGTACCGATATACCCAAGGTAGGGTACAATCTTCTGCAGTAGTAGCAAAACCGGTTGGACAGGTGGAGGAAACAAGGAAACAGGAATATGAGTGAATAACCAGGTTAAGGCTGCTGTAATCGTTGCGGCGCGTTTAGTCGCTTCCAGCTGTTCTTGATTTAGGATGGCGAGGACAGGCGGAGGAAGATATCTATAGCCAATAATCAATCATAATCCTCAGGTGAAGCGGTCTTGGCACGTACATACGGTAGCCCCACCACATCACTTGGACCGAGATTTTCGTAGTGGAAGGAATCCAAACCCGTATAGGCGTTGCAGGCGCAGTGGGATTGCTGCCGTCACTGGTCTTCTCCTTATCCGGATTGCTATCTGCGGGTGCAGACTTCTTCCACCATGGCCATTTGCGTTGCCACAAGGCTTGCGGCCGTAGCGGCGTAGTTGGATTTGGAGCTGGGACGATGTGGGACGCCGCGATTTCAACGAGAGACTCTTCGGTGGGGAATAACGGCGAGTACATCATGATGCTGTCGTCCGACCAGGTGCTACTATTGTCGCCTCCTGTGCCACCGCCATGGCTGTTACTACCGAGGCTCTCCAAGATACTCCACACACTATCGGATTCGCTTCCCTCAGCATTCATGATGGTGGGATTGGACAACTTTGCGACGAGCTTCTTATCCTTGATGGGAACCGCTCCTGGTGGAGGGATGGGACGCCCATCGGCATCTCGAGCCGGAAGCGTGGGTTTCGGAAAAGTGCGAGGGTTACGTGGTGTAGGTGAAGGTAGTGCATCAATCAACGAACGAATCTTCACTGCGAGGTTTATTGGCTCGTCGTCGTCGTCATCGTCGTTACCATCGCCTAGTGCGGCTTCAGGGGTAATATCCGGGCCCTTTCTACCCTTGGCGAGTTGCTTGAGTCGATTCAAAGGGCGAGCTTTCTCCACCTTTGTAGAATTATCAGAAGCATGTTCTGAAGGAACGACCGTGTTTACTGCTTCTGCTCCAACTTGTTCAGGGGACTCCACTGATACAGGGAGTTCTTGAACAGATACCGGGGACACCAGAGCTTGGTCCTCACTGGGCGAAGGGATGACAGAGGCAGCAGAGTCGGAAGAGGTCATGAAGGGCGAGAGACGAGAGACAGAAACAAGCTGGGCTATTCCACTGCGCTCTTTAATGATCGAATTATTGACAGCACGTGACTCGCAGCGCGCCGCACGTTTGCTTAGGACGAAAGGGGACTATTCTGCAATAACGGCGACTACTGGACAAAGTCGCGTAGTAGTGAGTCGGTGACGCGCATATATTTAGTTTTGAGTCCAATACGGTGGCCCTGCAACGAAGACATGAGTTTCCGTATCCCTTCACCTAGACAGAAGGCATGGTACGCGTAAGTATCATTTACGGACAGCACGATGCAATCCAGCCATCGTTTCAAACCATCGCACAAGACCTTCCACTTTCCTGACAGAAGGATCGCTGAAGCCAAGCCTTAGATCCGGTCGAAGCTTCGCGTCTGCCTGGGTATACATCAACGTTCGATAACATATCTGAAGTTTGGATTTCAGATATGGAGAGGCAGAAAGTGCAGGCGAGGCCTCGGGCTCGCAGGTAGCAGTGACATCTACCATTTACATCAATCACGAGGAGGACTTCCAACGACGTGTACTCACTTTCCAAGAAAACAACGTCACCACGCTTCACCCTTACAGAACCGGTCATTCCTCCCCATACGTCAGCCACTTCTCTCCAGGCAGTAAGCTTACACATGTTGCCTTCATCATCCGCTAGAATCATTTTAAGAAGACTGATCTCTGGGCCCTTCTTTGTCCTAATGGTATCAGGCCCGTCGACCTCGAGCACGACAAGAAGAAAATTCATTTTCCTAGAGCCCCCGCCACGCAAGCCGTTTAACGTCCCCAAGGTATGGAGATTGAAATGAAACGCCGGGAACCGAGTTATAGACGAGGTGTCCGAGTAATGGGTTTCTTGCGATTCCTGAGTCTCCAGCAGCGAAGCAGATGACTCTAAAAATGATGTAGTCGAATTTTGTAGCTTCTCTTCACTATCACCAGGGTTCGTCGGTGGCCAAGAGATCACTGTGGATTCATCTACATCTGGATATCAGTGAATTGGCTTCGTGGCGCAAAATTGACGTGTACATTCATCATTAAGTTGGTCAGGAGCGTCATCCTCATGCTCTTTGAATATAGTGTTTTCATACAGACGCGAGATTCGACGACTAGCAGCTTCCAGTGCCTCAGGTGTCGCTGGCACGCTACCCTCATGTGGTATTTGTGGGGTTGGTGAGGACACTGTATGCTCCCAACGATATTCGAGTTGTTGTCCACGCAATTCTTGCAATGAAGGGGCACCTAGAAATACATGGTACATGATCGATGAGCTGGTAGCTGGGTGACCGTGACAGTCAATGGACGTGACGTCATCATCGAGAAATATTCAAAAGGAGCCAAACATATGTTTTTTCACAATTCTGAAATGTCTGACACGTGATGATGTCAGCGGGGATTGCGCTTGACTGAGCTCTGTAAACGCATGCAGAATGTAGATTACAGTACCTACTTTTATACTAGAACTTTCTGCACATTTCCTACGTTTTCTTCCTTAATAAGCAAGATCGGCATAATGCCGGATTGCCATATTCCAACACGTACCAAGTAACTGAGGAAGGAACTTGAAATTTCCTCGTTACTGTAGAGGTATGACTTATAATCCGTACATCAAATGAAGCACCCCGTAAGCCTGAAACGAGAAAGGGATCTACAGCATGAAAAGGAACCAGAGATTACCTATCCCAGGAGGTCCAACAGAAACGTCCAGATTCATTATCTCACCATTCACCACATCATACATCAATCTATGGATAAAGATTACAGCCCCAATTGGATTGCAATAGCGCTACATGGTACGCATCAGACATTGACAGTGATCAACGAGAGACTAACCTCAACAATCAACTGCGATGAAACAGTGATAGTCCGTTTGACGTTTTTTCAATGAGTGCTCGGAGAACGGTCACCAATCGATCATCATTGAGCGCTTAAGAATGAAAGCTATGTCCACGATCATGGAGTTGTGGCAAAGGGTCGTTGATGCTTTCCGGATATACCTTTCTGTACTCCGGTCTACTCATGATTCTCTTCGAAGCTACACGACGACAGCGCTCCGTACGTATCCAACTGATTCGCCGTGCAATTTTCTCACAGGGAAAATCCATTCTTCAACAGCAAATTCAAAGTTGCATTCCACGGAGGAGACGGGGGAGAATGAAATAGCAGCTGATGCACCTCCGCAGCCGTAACGACCCATGACCATAGTATGCTGGACGCCCAGGTCCTCCAAAGCATATGGCAAGCCGCATTCCTATAAATGTTTAGTGCGGCCGCGCCCAAGAGCGATTTCAGATATCACTCATGCATTCACATCACTCTCACGGAACTGAGTTGCTAGTACATTCCTTCCCGCAAACAATATCTCAGGTAGGATATCAAAAACAGGTCTTTCACTGACACTTTCCAAGTGCCCGTCCTTATTAGCGCTCAAGAATCACCGCAAAGCATAACGTACCGACTATCAGAACACCCGAGGAACATGAATTACGGGTCTGCTTCCCACAAGCAGTGAGAGAGCATTCAACACGTCTATGTAACTTACGTTGTCCGTTGAGCTGAGTCAAAACCTCGAGAAACCTTGAGCTAAGACAAGTTCCCTTTCCCACCTGACAATACGTCCAAGTCGGTCTTCGTCCGTGGACAGAAAATCGAGTCACCAGCTTGAAGTGCACGAGCCAACCAAGCTATTAGAGAGATACCCAAGCAGTACATGGAGTAGGAAACAGACAAAGAACACGACCTGCAGTATCACTTATTAGCATGAGAACCGCTCTGATAATTACATATTCCTGCTTTTTGTCGGCGCTTAACTTGCGAGGGAGAACATAACGACATCCGACATAAAAGAATGGACATCGAACCAGACAAAATTTTCAGAGTTCCCAGTAGCACTTTTTGTCGGCATCATCAAAGGTCCGGAGCGAGGATACTGCCATTTAGGTTCTCGAGCTCTGATAGACGCCTGAGCGACAAGAATCCCGTCATTCAGTGCATGTGCTGGTCGCTAGACCGGTAGATTCCTTGTCTTCGAGAAAACAAGTGGCCCAAGTTTGTACATGTCGACCCGGAGAGTGAGGTAGATGGGCAGACGGTTGACTAGGGCGCTCTTTGGGGGGCATAAAATTCATTTGCAAGTGCGAAAGCGAGATGAGCCGAGGTCAGACATACATTTAGTAACGAAATAGAAGGAACGCACATTAACAACTTTTGGTACTCGCCATGTCCTGTATCAGCGGAACCTATTAATAATTAACGGCAGTATTATCCTGGTCCGCCTAAGTGCCCATATTGACATTAGAGTCTAGAGTATAATAAGCCAAAGATGATGCGGGTATAATGTTATTTCATGAAGGTTTCTAATATACAACATGATTCATTAGCGATACATTAGCAACTTAATCAAACCTGCCCCTTTAAAGAGCCATCTCGAGAAGAATCGACAAGCTCCATCACTTTTGTAGGATTTGGAATATATCTCCACGTTTCTATATCGACGTCGTCCATGCTTCTGGAAGGCCTGTAGACCGGACTGATAGGACTGATGGCGGTGACATAGCTCTCGCGACGGTCGTGTGCATTCTGGCCCCGGTGTGGAACCACGCCTGGTCGTGTGAGAGAGAATAATATAGTGTTGAATACGCCGGAGCAGGCGAAACAGACGCTGCTGAAGGCCGTGGCCGCGAATGGTACGTGCATTCCGCTGAATGTACACCAACGGACGACGGATATTGGAATAACGGTCATGATGTAGACGGCGGGATAGCTATGACAATTGAGTACAGAGTTTTCACATAGCAGAGGATACTTACAATAGCATGTGCATCGCAATGGCATTAGAATGTTTAGCCGTGCTGTTAGTAGTGCTTAGACTTAAGGCGTCCACATTTACTGATCTGCGTCTCAGTCGTATCTTGTATCCATCCAGGGTGATAATTCCTAAGATAAGTCAGTTTGACTGCAATACAAGTAAACGGAAGACAAGATATATACCTTTAATGGCCAAAGATATGAATACATAACATATAATATCGAGGAAGACGGCGATCCAAACCCATAAATATTCCAAAGTAATTCTTTGCGTTCCAAAATCGCTCGTTATCCAGCACCCTAGCAAGCACAATTATCAGTGAAAAAACTAAGGCTGTAAACGACTTGACGCACAGTAACCAGTGCTTCCATAATAGTCCTCATCACCGTGTATGGCTTCACTTATGCCAACAATAAGAGCCATGAATATCCACATCACAGCGATAACAACAAGCGCGCTTCGTGGCCGTGAATAGTACCTGCACACCAACACCAAAAAAGTATGGAGTGCGATCGCCTAGATAGGCATAAGTTTTATTTTGGGAAATGGATAACGGGAGGCACATACCAGCGTTCTACGAAAACCGAGACCCATTCAGTATGGGTACGTTATACCTGGGCTAGAAATACGTACGACAATGCTACTCCGACATCTCCGAGCTGCTTGAGTATTCCTATTGGCCCGCACAATTAGGTACAGTTGGAATAATTGAAAGGTTCCGCACCTTGGGTAGTACATAGTGTCCCCTCCGTCACGCGCTTCGATGTGAGGCTATATTAGCTACGGTTCCGGGGTGTTATGACAAAGAATGCATACAGCATCTGCCGCCCACTTGGCATTAATCACTCCACCTAAAGCCCATTGAGTTTGAAATGAATTTGGCAACCGAAGAACAGAAAGACTGACCGATGGCCTGCACCAAATCGCACACGAGCAGGTTCACAAAGTAGTAGTGGATATGTGTGGAGACTCTCCATGTGCGTGTGGCACCTTTGTTTATGGTCGTCACAGAGTACTAAAGTCGACAGGTGAAGTCTCGTAGGAGATACTAAGATAGAAAAGCGACTCACTGCAATAAACGCAAGTAAAGAAAACACGGCTGTTGCTGATAGAGATGCGCAAACCGTAACTATGATAATGCCTGCTCTGACCCCAGGACTAAAGGGATCGGATGACATCGAGAGGATTGAACCCTCACTGGTAATAAGACAGAGGGGAAGGGAAACGCACGGCACGTTCCCATACAGCACCTTTTTCTCTTTAAAGTGCTTTCCGAGGCATCAGCAGAAATCGTTATCTTTGTTACGCAAGCCGGAGGATTTGAAATCACCCTCTAAGACCGCATGTACAGAAGGCTATTTGTATATAGCCGACGATAGCGGTTGGAAAGTTTAGGTGTTATTAAATAATTGCGAGGGAAAGGCGCCTCTTATATGGTAGGAGCACTTTCGGCGCCAGAGAGCATATATGCTCTGCCTCATCAACAGAATCAGCACCTTGTTGAAGTATGGCAGAAAGAAGAGAGTACCTGCGCCGTGGTTAATCCGTGCGTCGTGGAATAGCCGAGAGCTTCTACACTGCCATCAGGAACCATTGCTAATACGAAAACGGAAGCTAACGTCTCAAGTGCCCTTTGAACGGCGACTGAGTCCCAAGATTGACAGAAATCACTGTGGAGAGAATGATGGGCACTTTCAGGGCTTGAAAGAGCACCTTGAATGACTGTATACAGCCTTTCACGAAAATCAACGTTATTTCCTGTTGGGTCAAGTGCTCCATCCGCAGGTCGAGACGGGACCATCCTCGAGGCAGCCTTGTGACCGCGCTGATAAGCATTCCAAGAATCGGATTGCTTACCACAGCTCACATTTTACCAGTGGCGAATAACAAACGAAATTAGCCCTCCCGGAAAGTATATTGTAAGTTAATTATATCCAAAATGATAATTGTTACTTCCCCCGGTCCGTCTATCCTCTATCCTCAGCCACAGTTGTCGGAGACAGGCCTGTAGTCAGACCGAGAGATGTCCAGGTTGAGCATGCCGCCGTGGTGTTCGCAACTTCTCTGAGAGTTGGGGGGGCCTCGGTTGAGAACTAGTCCCGGTCGAGTCAGGGTAAACAGGACGACATTTAGGATGCCGGATAACGAGAATAGAATACTGGCAAAAGCCGTGGCTATAAAAGGAACTTGCACATCAAAGAAAGAGAGCCATCGGACAAGAGACATGGGAAAAATTACAACGAGGTATAGGGCAGGGTAGCTGAGAAGTTCCGTTAGAACGCGTGTCGTTAAAAATAGGTAGTACCCACAAAAGCATTCGCATCGCAATTGCGTTTAATCGTTGAACAGAATGACTCATTCCGATTTTCCCGCCAGAATCTGAATTAACGTCACTCGCGTCCGACCTCCGTCGTAGGCGTATCTTAAATCCATCCACTAGAAGGATGCCTGCCAGATAGTGGTGAATAAAACTATTGGAATATGACACACCACGGTACCTTTGAGAACGAGTGCTGTCATAACGTAACACATGATATTCACCGAGGCAGCAAACCACACCCAACCATATTCCAACGCAATTTGTTCAACTCGATATTGGGAAGTGATCCAACACCCTATAAAAGAGTTGAGGGTATCCCAGAGAATCAGCAGACAGAGAACAGACAATAATGGGTATTTCCATAATATCTTTCGCGGTGGTGTGCAGCCAAGCTCACGCCAATGACGAGTCCAAGGACTGTCCAGATCAAAGTGATTACGAGAGGAGCAACTTTAGGCTGCGAATAGCACTTGAAAACAAGGACCGAGAAAGTGTATATAGTGATGGACTATAGTGCGTCAATAAAATGTCGGGGCCGTTTGCTTGTAGTAATTACCATTGTTCTGCGAAAGAAATCTTAGCATACATCGTTTGAAGTAGGGAAGGGCGTACGATAGGGCCACTCCAAGGTCACCCAGCTGCTTGATAATTCCTTTATACATTATATGAGACCTATGACATGTGTATGTATGAGGCAACAACTTACCTTGGGCGGTACAAAATGGTCCCTCTGTTACGGTCTTGAGAGAGCGGCATAAGATTATGCATACGCAGTACCTCCAGCTCACTCACCGCATCAGCAATCCATCGAATATCCATGATCCCCCCTGCCGAATATTCAATATCAAAAGACAAAGAGGAACGAGGAACGATAGTCACCCACCAATGGCTAGTATCAAGTCGCATACCAGAAGATTCACAAAATAGTAGTGAATATCAGTTGAGACAGCCCATGAGCGAAGTCCTTTTGACTGAGCCTTCACTGCAGAGTACTAAGTGCACAGTGAGCAACAAGTTCTGGACGTGATTTAAACATACACAGATAAAGGCCAATAACGATATCACAACCAAAGCAGAAAGAGACGCGACTTCGACAACAAAAACTAGCCCAAGACGCGTTCCGAAATCAAAAGACGAGGAAGACGTTGGAGAGCCTGAGTCAGACATCGAAGAAGAGGGGGCAAATACAAAGGCCTATCATTCAGATTTATGCTCTTCGATGCCGCGGAGCGTAAGTATCTGGCACTTTAAGCGGTAATGCATCCAGATATCGAGCGAAGTGGATGACTTTGATCCGTGTCCGCGAGGCTCGCCGCATCAAGATTTTTTTGGACGAATAAGCGCCTAAATCTCTTGGGAGTCAAAGTAATCGAAAGATGGCAAATACAATTCCAATTCTGTCAGTGACGTTGAATCACGACGGGGTGATTGGGGGGAACGGAAGGACTGGGTGGATATGTGTACTGATGGTACCTGTATTCAGGGACCATTAGTACATTTCTAACGCCTTATCCGTAATAAAAGTCGTCGTTGAGATAAGGTAGACGTCACTAGGAACAGGTACCTTTATGTAAGCAGATTGTGACCGACACTTTTTCCCTCAAAAGCAACTCAACACATCGACAAATAGAGATTGTATCTCCAGTGATATGTAGCTACAGTATGGTTCTCCTGATTCTAGGAAGAAAATTTGAAAAAAAGATATATATTGAGCCATATTTTGGGATTTTTTTTCTTTGCTTATATTAGTTTAAAAGCCTTCCACAACCATGAATCCGCACTTTTTCATTTTTTAAAGCTGAGGTGTTGGCGCATACACAGCCACATTATGTCAGCACAATTACATCACACACTCCCATTTATGGAAATAAAACACAGCCACCCACAGCCACAGTCACAGCCACAGTCATGGTCACAGCCACTGCTGCAGTTACAGTCACACAGTTACAGCTACAGTCACACAGGAGATATTATGGGAACTGTATATTGCCTCTTGAAATGGATGTTAAGGTTAGAATGTCACTATTATAGCATCTTGAAACATTATTATACATTTTACTACATTTTGTACCCAGTCAATGCTTGCTAAAAATTTTCATTTTTCAAACCTACACATTTGGTGCCGTGATGTGACAGTGACGTTATGCTTACATAAAGGTACCTGTTCCTAGTGACGTCTACCTTAAGCAGATAACATACGGTCCTCGACGATTGGGACCAAGTCTCGTACAGTACCGGACAATCAAAGTCCACCAGGCTCAATTTGATTGCGGACCAGGGTGATTTTTTGGAGGAAATCTGATGCCAGATTCAGATTCTTAGACCTCGAGAAGGCCTAAAAAACATCATCCGAAATCTTTCCTACGACATTTTGGGTGCGGCCAAAATTTTGGACATTTTGAATGAAATTGTGTGTACCTCTTCTGGGGGTTTGTGACACATTGTGGACAATATTGGGAATAGACGTCGGCAAGGACAAAAGACATGACCAGGATGGCTCGAACGAATGTATATTCGTGGTCGATACATACGTGGTGGTGGTACGAAGCCAAGAAAAGGTACTGATATCAAAAATAGAGTAAATCAAAAAAAACGGCAGAGCCGTCGGCTGTGAAACCATATCCTCAACAGACAACAATAGACTCTCCACACCTTAGATATATGAAAAGTAGTTTATAGGACTCTGTACAATCATATGTAGCATGGGGAGAGTAGATGCATGGAGCAGTCAATACCTGCAGGGAGGCATAAGGACAGAGGCAGCATGCGAAAACATGACCAATCCGACTTAGCTAAACTTCCATTTTAAACCAGAAGTCCGGTGAAATTCTTTGCTATACCAAATAAGGAATGTAGCATCCCAAAATGGAAGGTGTTGCTCCTCAATTCATCGGTCCAAACATGTTTTTTTTCGCCATAAAGGCTCGATGGATTGATACGAAGTTTTGTTATCAGATAGTGCCTATAAAAAGGAGTCGGTTGGCCCCTTTTTTGTGATTTTAGCGATTTTCTTGGGGCTGCGGCCAAAATTTTTCGATAAATTTTCTTAATTCTTATTTTTAAGAGATTCGGCTCGTGGAAATGGAATCACAAGGGCCTAATAATGCTATTCCGCACATTTTCGAGCTCCCTTAGGGGGCGACAAAAGCCAGAAAAATATTCGACCAAATTAGTTGACTTTGATTGTCCGGTACTCGCAATTTTCTGTGTTCCATCAAACATGTGATTTACACGTTCTGTCACGTCGTGACCGTGATAATGTCACGCAGGAGGTACGCAATTCGCCAACTGAAGTCCAACGAGGAGGAGGAGGCGTAGTACCCTTACCTCCCGCCATCATGATGTCCAGTGGCACATCTCCTCGTCGCAATCCAGGCTCGAGGTCGTACCAAGGGTCTCTCTATCAGTCCGCGTCGAGCTCGAGACCCTTCTTAAACATGCTGAATCCAATGAGTAGACCGTATCAGGGCTATACCCAAGCAAACCAGTCTCTGCTCGAGGAAGAGGAGGAGGAGAGAAGGAGTTCAGAGGAGGAGGAAGACGTGGAAGCTGGCCACGGTCAGAGCACGATATTCCAGAGAGACACCATTCCACTTTCCAAGTCACGGTCCAAGTCCAAGTCGCATGGCAAGCCTCGTGTCTCTTGGGACGCAGCCGCCCCTAATACCGATCCGTCACTGCATCCCAATATCCATCAGGAAGATAAGATACATGACCAGGACTCGGACGATGGCGAGGTGCCACAGAGTTTCATGATTGAGGCTACCTCGCGCAGACCGTCCAAGAAGGGCAAGGGCAAAGAGACGGCTTTCAGCATCGTCGGAGGACGTCAGCAGCCGCTGTTCTCTGTCCCTGGAAGGAAGCTGCCTCCCGTTTTGCCCACCCATGCGTCTGTGTCTATACCCCCACGCCCCTCAGAATTGGATCCTGACGACGCTGAGGCGACACCGCGACCCGAAGATACCTCTCAACACTCTCCTAGACAACCGAGGCCCATGTGGGGACTTGATGCCTATGAACGCGCTCTATGGAATTGGGTCAACGTGTACAACTTAGATGCTTTCCTGCAGGATGTGTATTTTTACTACGAAGGCAAAGGCATATACAGTATTGCTTTGTCGAGGGGGCTAAATCTACTGTAAGTATCCTTATTTCTTGTTCGTCTACCCTGTTGACTTTCGATAGGACCGTGGGTTTTGTCATTGGCTTCTCTACGTTCCTCCTTGGGTGTATAGATTACTCGCGAATACACCCCGATAAGACCATGCGGCTATCCGACGCCATAGTCGATCGTTGTGTATCAAAGTCAGTGCCCATACACTCGTCTCTGCATTGACTAACGTTATCACAGCTTCTCCGGCTTTACGCTATTGTTTTTCATTCTCTTTACCGCATTTTACATGTGGCAAATTGCATCATTTATCCTTGGTACCATGCGCCTCGTGGACATGTACAATTTTTACACACATCTGTTAAAGATTCCAGACGTGCGTTCATTTTACACTCTTTACATCTTAATTAATTGGCAGTGTTGACAGGTTGACATCCAAACCATATCGTGGCCCGAAGTTGTTCGCCGGATCGGCGCTATACGCGAGGAGAATCCCCTTACGGCCATTTCCTCCAAGAGCTCTCGAAACACTAACGACACAACGACCGCAAAACTCGACGCTCATGATATCGCGAATCGAATAATGAGGCAGGAGAATTACCTTATAGCACTCTTCAACAAGGAGCTTTTGGATCTGAGAGTGCCGTGGCCTCGTCTCTTGAAGCAATACATTGTCGAGGACAAGGGGAAGGGAAAGATGCTTACTCAAGCACTAGAATGGAATCTAAGATTCTGCTTGATGGAGTACCTGTTCGATAAACATGGCCGTGTAAGAAAGGTGTTCCTGAAATCCAAAAATCGGACTGTCCTAATTGAAGGGCGCGTTGATCTTCAATTCATTGTTGAAACGCATCACTAATATCAGGCTTAGGCTCAAACGTAGATTCATCTTCATGGGAATATTGAACGCCATTTTTGCACCTTTCATTGTGCTTTATCTATTAATGTACTCATTTTTCCGGTACTTTGAGGTGAGTTGTCAAGTACCCTTCGTGTTCGTCGGCCTGATCTCCACTTCTCAGGAATACCACAAGGACCCATCGTCGATAGGAGGACGCCGGTATACATCCTTCGCGCAATGGAAATTCAGGGAGTTCAATGAACTACCCCATTTCTTTACGCGGCGACTTGACGAGAGTTGTCCCGCCGCCAGCATGTACATTGGACAGTTTCCGAACGAGAAAATGACGCTCATCATGCGGTATGCTACCGTTTAATCCATAAGCGAAGTCCCCATTAACAATAATGCATAGTTTCGTAGCTTTCATATCCGGTTCATTTGCGGCTGTACTCTTTCTGGCTACTGTTCTGGATCCTGATATCTTTGTTCATCTCGAGATTACGTCGCATCGGACGGTTCTGTTCTACCTCACCGTGTTCGGATCGATATTGGCTGTGGCGAGAGGGATGATACCCGAAGATAATAGGGTGTTTGATCCAGAGTTGTTGATGACGGAGGTGATCACGTATACACACTATATGCCGGATGAATGGAAGGGACAACTGCATAGCAAAATGGTATGTCATGTCGCCCGACGGCTGTATTGTTGATCTGATTCTTCGTCATCCCAGACCCACCAGGAATTTGGCGAGCTTTACGCTATGAAGATCATGATCTTCGTGCAAGAAGTGGTTTCTGTAGTCCTAACGCCTTTTGTTCTATGGTTCTCGCTTCCTTCCTGTGCCGCGGCTATCATCGACTTTTTCCGCGAATTTACCGTTCACGTCGACGGGCGAGGGTATGTTTGCAGTTTTGCCGAGTTCAATTTTGAGAGACACGGCAATGTCAAGGTACGTTGATGTAGATATACAGGAAGAACGTTTGTTGATTGATCTTCATCAACAGTTTGGTGCACCAACGCGGGGCATCGACAAACGGATGATCTCGAATGAGGGCAAGATGGAGAAGAGCTTCTTGAATTTCAAGGTATGTGATGGTTGTGGCGGCAATTCGTGTGATTTCTGATGTATCATAATTCTAGGCAGCCAATCCGGATTGGAATCCTTCAGATCCCTCAGGTTCGTTATACCTAAGCCGGATGGCAGACTTTACAACAACACATCTTCCTGGACGTCGGCGGCCTGGAACTGGCATCGTGCCTCTTGATACAAGTCACGGTGGTGGCGAACGTAAAACTGAGGTTGACCGTGCCCAGGAATACGATCGGGCGCTCCGACAGAGTCAGCTTGCAGCTCGACGACGGGGCGGAAGTATGCTGAGCGCGTCCACACTGGGTGTTCCAGGACCAGGACCCTCGGGGTCGTCCATCTTTGGAGGACTATCGACGGCTCAGACGGCGGTGCTTGGGGATTCGCAGGGTAGCGTACAGGTTGAAACAGTCCGTGAGGTGTCGAAGATTGCGGAGAGTGATTTGGCTGAGGATGGAGGTGTCGGTAGTGGGCTGGGTGAGTCGTATGTCGATGGTGCAAAACGGACACGAGCATTCGGGGAAGCAGAGGAAGAGGAGGATGGAGTAGAAGATGGTGGTGTCTTAGGACTGCTGGCACAGATTTATGACCGGAGAGACGGCCCAACGAGGGTGATCTGAACCTTGCATAGTCATCACAACACTATTGTACATAATTACATGCATGCTATAATTAACGAAGGAGTCATTCAGACAGTCGCACTTAGCGCATTCTTATTTGAACTCAAACTCATGGATCAACACTTTGGAAGGGCACGCATAT
The DNA here is from genome assembly GCA_028551335.1 of Armillaria sp. CMW 4456. Taxonomy (NCBI): domain Eukaryota; kingdom Fungi; phylum Basidiomycota; class Agaricomycetes; order Agaricales; family Physalacriaceae; genus Armillaria; species Armillaria sp. CMW 4456. The sequence continues at coordinate 21,331 of JANDKJ010000645.1, read as the reverse complement.
ATATATCATTGTCAAAGATACTAGTCAGCTTGCGATAAAGACACTGGATGGTAAGGAAGTTAGCTAGCTGTTAGAAAAGGCAGTTATTGAAAATGAAAGAATCAGACAAATATAATGATTCCGGATAGACGATTTCCCCATAGGACAAAGCCTCAGTAGAGGGAGTCTGTTTTGTCATCAAGCGACACGAACCAAAACCCCGACTCACCCTAACGGTTCTTGAAGTAATCCAGAACAACATGGAGACCCTCGCTCTCAACACCATAGTCCTTGACAACGACACAGCTGCACCCAACGACCTTACGGGGGTTACCCTCCCGGTCAATCTTGCACAAGCCAGCCCAGGTGCCCAAAACCTTGGCGTCACCGACCTTGATAAGGTTGATCTTGTGTTCTGCGCACAGAGCCTCGATGAGCTTGATGTACTCGGCCTCAGTGCAGGTCTCGACGAGGACGCAAAGGTGAGCTTGGCGCTTGTCCAAGGCCTTGGCGCATTCCCGGAGACCACGAGCGAGGCCGTCGTGGACCAGCGCATGCTTCAGGACTTGCTATCGCAAGTTGTGAGGAGAGAGATAGAGGTGAACGGGAGATGGGATACGCACCTGAAGAGCTTCCTCGACGGTAAGCTTGCCCTTGGGTGCCTCAGCGGCGACTTCCTCGACAGGTGCGTCGACTTGAATGTCATCTCCTGCGTCAGACATCCTGGACGATTTATCGTTTAGTATGGTGTATTCATTGAAAACCCAAGTAGAGGACTCGCTTTTTTTAGTGTTGCAACGGTTAGTACAAGTAAAGAAAGTTTTTGGATGTCTTCGTCCGCGTTCGTCGATGTGAGGAAAAATTAGAGTTCGGACAAATGCTTATTAGATGGATGTTTCGAACTCCGCTTGTGCCGGTCCGGCACAAACCTGCCTGAGATCCTCGTCCTAGGTGAATTCGAGCTCCCAAACTCATTGCCAGACGCCTGCTGCGAAATTCCAAGGACGTAGGGATCCCTAAAGGAAAGGCACATTTCATACACTAGCCTTGTCGGCCGTTAGGAAATGTGAAAAATATACAACGAGGTTCATGAAAATCGGAGAATCGACGAGCCAATAAGCATAGTACCAAAGAAATGAGCTGGATTCTTTTGAGGAACATATCATTTCTCAGATGCAGGCGTGGGAGTGTAAGAGGGCAGGATCATATAGAAGAAAGGTCCATTGATGCGCTATTTGCTACACGAATAAGCGCTTGTCACAAAGTTTGAAATATCTTATTTGGCCGATCCGAAGACCCGCTAAGTATTTAACATAGCCGTCATTGAGCTAGGGCCGCTTGGTGCCTTGATCTTCACAGCAAACAAATATATGAATGCTGTGAAACAATACTCCCGTCTTTCAGAATTCTGTGCGTTGCAGGCTTCGGTATAGCTGCGAAGAAGACCTTGGAGACCAGGAAAATATGCACTAAATATTCTGAGTGTTCTGGTGAGTAAATGTCTGTTGTCGCCTAATTGAGGCATGAACGCCGACTCTAAAACTAAAAATAGACAGATCTCAATATTAGCTTAGAGCCGGGTTTGCATAGGCAGATGTTCAGTCTAGCCACCTGTCGACGGGCTATTCCATGATGTGGTGTTCAAAGTTGACCAATCCGAGGCTTGGTGATTAATATGACGGAATTTGGCACCACGGAGCTAACCCGAGTCGTCAGGGCGAAACACATAGACACTGGTGTCCACAGCCTGGGTATATGCATACAACATGCAATTGTGGGACATGTTACATATATTATCCATAGCGGGTTCGAGCCATGCGTCCTTTATGGGGATTACCCCGTCTACGTAATTCTTCGTCAATCTTCCACATTCCGCTGACAAACTCGTCTCTTGTGAGACCAGCCTGGCGCGATTTAAGATGGCCCTGAGTACATTCCGTCCTACTCTCTCATTAGCGGGGTGGAAGAAAGAGCAAAGAGAGAAAACGCACCATATTTGTGCCAATTTAGCATCCTCTAAAGAGGATTTTCTCCATATAAGCTTCACTATATGCGGTGGGAGAGTTAGTGGGGAATCATCTTCCGAGTCCGATTCGGCAGTGGGTAGGTCGTCTGCGCCTGTTATAAGATCAACAGAAAGCCCACGCCATCCAGCAGCCTGGCGAGACTTGCGGGGTGAGAGGAAGGGTAATGTCGGTGGGGGCTTGGCTTTGCGCTGCTGGCGTGCCAGTATTCGTTGTGAAATATTGCTGTCAAAAACAGAGGTATAGCGAGCACGAGCGGCAGGTGGTATCGGCGTGGGACGGGTAAGAGAGAAGGTCGACGACGCACGAGACGACGGTCGTGTGGATGTTATTGAAGAACGCGATGAAGATACAGGCGGCGGTGGCGGGGCAGGTCTTCGTGTACTTGCTGTCGACGACACTGACGGTGGTCTCTTGGGCAGCTTCGGAGGGGTCGGCTGTATTGGTGACACATTTTCGTATGACGAGTCGTCTATAGAGTCGCCGTCTGTCGATGTCTGGCCATCGAGCGAGACAGAGTGGAAGGACGAGATGGACGACGCTGAAGTGTGTTTTGGTGGGTATGTGTGGGGCTTGAGAGTGCCGATGTTGCGAGGAGGTAGGGGTGGTGGTGCGACGTCGACGATGGGGGGCGCTACGTCGACGACCCAGTCTTTGAGGTCGATGAGTGATGCTGACGGTGGCGATGGCGACGAAGAGGCATTGGAGAGGGATTCGAAAGCATGAATCCGGGACTGCACCGAAGTCATGGTCGCAGTCCAAGTTTAGTCACACCGCTGTCATCTCCTGCCACTCATGTCCTCTGAATTATATGCCGTTGCTGATTTCTGCCTCATCCCAATGGCTGCTCCGGAACCCTCAGTCAGATAATTCCCAGCATATTCAACTGCCCGCTAATGTCTTCAAGGTCGCTATCTTCATTGCTGAATGCCAGAGGGTCCTACAAAAATCTGGTCTCACCTTCAAGGTACGTTTTACCCCCGCGTTTCGAGCCGACCTCCATCGAGACGGTGCATTACAGATGCAGTAAGTTCTCAGCAAATTCTGTATACCATCGTGACGTCTTTCAGCGGGTACGGAACAAATTTAGGTGTGATAGCAATCTCAGCATTAAGGTTTGTGACTCATACTTTCTTTCTTAGAAGGACCATGGTCCGAAGTCTGCAAGGCGATTCATGACTGCCACGCTGCGGTGCATGCACAAGGGATCCCTCGTATCGCAACCGACATTCGTATCGGTACTAGAACTGACCAGGCGGTCACACCTGGAACAGGGAACACACATAAAGTTGAAAGAGTCGAACAAATATTGGCAGCAAAAGATTGAAAAGGTGTATAACGTGCGTTCAAGCTTAATCTGCAATCGAAAACTTGCTAATAGATTCGATAGAATATCATGTAAACCATTATATGTATCTATCCAACGTACTGGTATTCTGGAACCAAGCCAGCTGCGCTTATTGACGCTATTACGCAGGATTCGTCTACAAATCCACCTTCGGTAGCGGCAAAATATCGATCAATGCAGATGTCCTTATTGGAACTCAAGTCAGCAGACTTAGCCAACGACGTTCCCGTTGTCAAGTTCGTGAATGCCGGTTCCTCAGTTCACGGATCAGCAGGGCCCGATCATCACACAAATTGTCTACCATATATGCACTCAATGTGGCGGCAAACTCATTTCGAATGGCAACACTCAATACTATGGGTCCCATAGAAGATTCAAATAATCCAGGAGATGAGGACAACGGTGGATCAACCACCAAATCACATAACAAGCAAAGTAAATAAAACAAGACTGTAAACAGCCTACACCAGCTAATCATGGAGGGTTCGACTTTTCGCTACACAGGGACGGGACTCAGTAAAACATTCGAATTGACAATGGAGCAATTACCATGTACCCGTGTTCCTCCTAGGCCTAGGCGCTTATCGCTACGCTGACGGTGCGGGTGTGGCTACGGTAATGACAGAGGTAACGCTCGCAACAGTAGAAGTGACTGGTACGACCGAGGTGATAGAGGTTTCCTCAGCGAGGATGCCTCCGATGATGGAAGTGACGCCTCCAACGACGCCGCCAACGAGTGAAGTGACGCCTCCAACGACAGTAGTGACGCCTCCAACGACCGAAGTGACTCCTCCAATGACTGAGGTAACGAGTTGTCGGGCCTCAAGATCTTCCACCTCAATGGGCGGTGCGGGAGCGGGGGTTTCAACAGCACGGGCTACCCCAACCACCGAAGTGACGCCTCCAACGACCGTAGTGACTCCTCCAACGACTGAAGTGACTCCTCCAACGACTGAGGTAACGACTGAGGTAACGGCAGCCTGTCGGGCCTCAGAATCTTCCACGTCAATGGATGGTGTGGGAATGGGAGTTTCAACAGCGAGGACTCCCCCTATGACGGAGGTGACTCCTCCAACGACGCCGCCAACGACTGAAGTGACGCCTCCAACGACTGTAGTGACGCCTCCAACGACTGAAGTGACTCCTCCAATGACAGAAGTGACCTGGCGAGCTTCGATAGCGTCAACAGTATTTTCTCTGTTCACCATAGCAGGACCTGCCAGGCTCCCGGGGAGGTGGGCGCAGGCTAGAATGAAGACGGACAGGATAGCAAACTTGGACATGATGGGAAATATGACTCTGGGAGATGCGACTCTGGGAGATGCTGCTCCTCCTTCAGAATGGGAACTCTTTTATATGCATCTTGAGGCAATCTAGAAGACGCGTCCATCGTCAAAGTCAATAGGCAGGCATTCTCCAATATGAGAGTCTGGGGGGAAAGGAATTTCGACCGGAGGTTATGCTCCGTCACGTTTTCGGCGGTCCTCAAAAAGCCCTGCGTTGAGTGTGTCCAACGGGTTCTGTCCTTAACTACCGGAATTATGGTTTAGGAAAAACCATCACGGGGGCAGATATTTACGTTCGAAAAAACGCGACTTGCTTAGTTGTAGCATTAGTGAGCACGCGCCACTTGAAAAAAAAATGATCTTTTACCAGTATGGGTTAACGAGCCACGAGCTCGACTGACGAGGAAAGAGCGCGTAATCGCCAAGAGGTGCGCAACAGGCTACGGACCGAAACGAGCAAACTATCCAGGCCTTGGCGAAAATTTTTTCAAGTCTCGAAATTCTAGCAGATTTCTAGGAAGCACAAGTACAGTAAGGATCTTCGTCGGAGGGACCAACAAAAGCCGAGAGAGCGGCACCGGCGGTGGCAGCCAGAGTGATGGCGACCCGTAAGTTGACGAGCCGCACACCTAGAAGGTAAGCTCGGGAAGAAAGAAAGGAAAGAAGGGGGAGGTGGAACTTATTATTGGTATTGGTATTCGTGTTACAGGGTATAACATGATAATATCGTTACCAATAGCTGCTGCGGAAGATAAATATGGCTAATGACGGTAGTTCTTTCAAGTTGAGAATGGCGTGAATGAGAGTTGGGTAGTTAAGACTACAGAGGATTCGATACAAGTTCGCGTAAAGGTACAATGGTGACTATACACTGCCAATAATTCAGTTACATCATATTAACCTGAGTTCCAGTGATTGGAACATGGGCAGTGCGAGTAGGAACTTATGGCAAGGACTCAATAAACCTCGCAGACTCGGGGTATTAAATTTGGATGCACGGGATTGATGTCCTCCACGATAGTGTGTAGCGTCGCATTGCTATCACGGTGCCATAGCTTCCGTGAATTGAAACTGTTGAAAGAAAATCTTGAGGCGTTGGAACGGCACGTATACGTTGACACGTTATCATCATCGAGATTATCAGGCTTCCAATTCTTGGGGAATCGGTGAGAAAGGCATGAGGGAGTCAATTTGAAACAGACTTACCACAAGTTCGTCGAACATATCTTGCTTTAAATGTTCGTTCTCCTGTGCATCGCGTTCCCAAGAGTCCCGCTGATTAAAGCAGTGTTCGACCAAGCGGTCGTGCTCGCCTTTGGGAAGTCGGAAGCTTCTACTGCCACGAGATGAGGTGTAAGGCGTCAAAGGCTTCTTCGTATGTATTAGAAAAGTGATCGCCCACTGTTGAGGACGGCTCCAAGCTGGGTCTGTTGTCAATGCATGCATGCCCGAATCAGGTAGCAGTTGTTCATTGGGCTCGACGGGAACCACGAATCTTTGCAGGAGTCCTCCAAGTTCTTCGTACTGGCCATGAGATGATTTAAACGTGGCCATGAGACAGATGAAATAGCCTTTCTTCCCACGGGGAACGTAGTAATTAGCGGGGGGGTCCACGATGATACAGGGTCTTCGCTTGGGCCCGGTGGAAACTGGAGTAGCGACACCATTTCCAGTTTTCAAAGATAAACCTAACTGAGCTTCTAGTGGCCCGCCCACACAATTCAGCGCTTCGCAGAGGGGTGCAAAGACGGTTTCCTCGACTAGACAGATTTGACCGGGCTCGAAAGTTGGACGATGGCTCTGGTAGGGCTTGTGGCAGATTGAAGACCTGCCAGTGACTGAGGGAGGTCTTGATAAGGTAAGGGACCTAAGGCGATCGTGACCCTCGGATGATACGGAATATCGGCGTGGCGTCGGCATAACTGAGGAAGAAAAAGTTTAAGGTCGGCACCAGGCCTATTAGCTATGAAGGGATGCAAGAGCGTTCAACACTAAGAAAAATTGGCTAAGAGAGAGGGATGTTTCCGAACAAGAATCATCTTCTACTTTATATTAACCGCTGTAGCCCTTGTTTGCTATTGATGATCAGCGGTCAATAATATTCTCGTTGTTACGGCACTCGGACACAGCAAAACACTGGGGAAACAAAGAAAGAGAATAAGTGCTCAATCAGGAACTCGATCAAGGAAGGGCCATTGGCGGATCCGAGTCACGAGGTGGCGATCGCTTTCGCACGCTAATGGTTCCCTTTGTTCTCCTTTTGTTCTGCTATTGTTCCGTTATGCTTGTTGCCACCACAGATTAGCATAAAGACGCTCAAGTCGGCACCGGTCCATTCACCTCCACCAGTCCTCATCTCCTGACATGAACAATCTACCTTACAACTGCTATTTCGCATTTACCATCGATGTTACTGCAACATTGGACCTGTTCTGCGAGGGAGGTGACGACGTTATGCTGCAGAAATTGAATGATCTCAGGCTGGAGGACAGAGTCTACGCAGGCTACACGGTGGCGGTGCGTTACCCTTCTATTTTCCTCTACTCTCAATCACTAAAAGGGCTGGCTTTAGATGGAGGGTCGAAACAGCAAGTTCAGTACTGCATATATTCGGCCAGTACAACAGGGCCTTACCAAGCCTTACCATCGAGAACCTCTTGACGCACGGCCAGCCATGTGTATTCCGATCTTCCCTGAAACTGCCCATCCCAGATCGAGGGAACCTTTGCATCTGTCGGAGCCATTACCTTGGAGCAACTGTTATCACCCTACTTGTTATGATTTCCGAGCCCGTGTCCCACATGTGCTACTTGACTACTCTCAGTCACCACGGGTGTCAGGCTTCTCCCCTCAGATCGTCAAACCGTTGGCGGAGGATTCACGCTACTGCCATCTCCTTCATTCTGGACTAGATGAAGACCGAGTTCTTCGAATTCTGGACGGTCAAGAAGATGCCCCAGATATGAATCAAGCCTCGGATGATGATAATGAAAGTGTACACCAATTCTTGGCTCATGTCCCAGGCTACGAAAAGCCAGAAGAGGATGACATCTTTATGCCCGTCCTTCGTGTCGAACCTATCTTGTCGAATGTCCCAGAAATATCTGATCCTTCGCAGCTGTGGAAAGACCGTGATCTGTTTGCAGAGTAGGAGGTCGTCACCCATCGCATATTATTGTCCTAATATCATTGTTATGCTTTCAGAATTGTAGAAGAGTATCAGCTCGAACGATATGGACCTATCGTTTTTTACGAATCGTCTATCGAGGATGGATCTCTGTCCGATGGCTTTTCTGTAACGGACAGTCTCATGTCAGCGCAATCAGGAACTTCGACGGAAGAAGACCTGGATCTTCAAGTTGATTCACCCGAACCTCATGAATCCCGTGAACTGGAATCACCGTTAGAAGAGTCTCCCAAGGCGCAGGAGCGTAGTTGGAAAGGTGCGCATCTTGCATTTAGACTGGAACCTTCACTGAAATTTGCTTCAAGGTAAATGGAAAATCAAGTCGCTGTTCTGGCGGGCATTCACCAATGTCGTCGAGATCTTGAAGTTGCGAAATTTCTCCAACAAGCTTTGATTCGGTCTGCAGGACAGATACACAGGAACTGACCACATTCGTTTTCCAAATTATGTTATTTGAAGCCCTAGTCTTATGTTCACGCTTTAATTACTTATGGTATCAATCACACTCAAATCACATTCTTTTCCAACGCCTCAAGGCAGTTTGCGTATTGAAGCTAAAAATAGATCTTACTTTTGAGTCTTGATTCTATGCAATTGTTCAATTAAAAGTACAATTTTCGGATAATAAAGTTGCGTTCTGAAGAGGTTGTTGAGGATATGGTTTCACAGCCACAGGGCTGATGGCTTTGTTTTTTGTTTTACTCCATTTTGTTTTCATACCGATCGCTATGGTTTCTTGGCTTTGTACCACCACCGCCACCTACGTATTGTCCACGAATATACGTTCGTTCCAATCATCCTGATCATGTACTTTGTCCCTGCCGATGTCTATTCCCAATACTTGTACACAAAACTCGAAGAAGTCGCTAAGCGTCTCAAGAGCTACCTGATAGCAATCTGCATGTCAAGGTTCATGACTCATGCTATGATCTTCTTTGTTCTCTCTTTGTTGTGTTATTTGTTCTTTCATGCTTGTTGCTACCCGCAGATTATTATTAAAATGTTTCGAGTTGGCACCAGGAGCCCTTTCGCCTTCACCACTTCTCATCCGCTCCCGTGAACATGCTACCTTACAACTGCTATTTCACATTTTCCATCGATGTTACTGCAACATTAGACTCGTACTGTGATGGAGGCGACGACGTCATGTTGCAAAAATTGACTCACCTGAAGGACAGAGTTTACGCAGGCTATTGTGTGGCGGTGCGTCAGGCTACTACTCCCCCAACTCTCATTCGCTGAATAAGCTGCCTATCAGAAGGAAGGCTGTAACGACGAGTTCACTACTGCGTATATCCGGCCAGTGCAACAGGGCTTCACCAAGCCTTGCCATCGAAAATCTTATCCCACACGTCCGGCCACGTGTATTCCTATCTTTCCTGAAACTGATCATCCCAGACCGAGGGAACCTTTGCATCTGTCGAAGCCGTTACCTTGGAGCAACTGTTATCACCCTACTTGTTATGATTTCCGAGCTCGTATCCCACTCGTACTGCGTGACTACTCTCAGTGTCCACGAGTGTCGGGCTTCTCCCCTCAGATTGTCAAACCGTTGGCGGAGGATTCACAATACCACCAACTCCTTTACTCTGGAATGGACGAGAACCAGGTTCTTCGAATTCTGGGTGGTCAAGAAGATGCCCCAGATACGAGCCAAACACTAGATGATGATGATGAAAGTGTACACCAGTTCTTGGCCCATATCCCAGGTTGTGAAAAGCCTGAAGAGGATATTATCTTTATGCCCGTCCTTCGTATCGAAACTGTCCTGTCGAATGTCCCAGAAATATCTGATCCTTCGCAGCTATGGAAAGACAGCGATCTTTTTGCGGAGTAGGAGCTCTTCACCCATCGCGTTTTATTGTCCTAATATCATTGTTTCGCTTTTAGAATTGTGGAAGAGTATCAGGCTTGAACGATATGGGCCTATCATGTTTTACGAGTCGTCTATCGAGGATGGAACTCTTTCCGATGGCTTTTCTGTAATGGACAGTCTTGTGTCGGTGCAATCAGGAACTTCGACGGAAGATCTGGGTCTTGATTCCTCTGAATATCGTGAATCTTGCGAGCTGGAATCGCCGGTAGAAGAGTCCCCTGAGGCGCCGGAACCCAGCCGGAAAGGTGCGCGTCCTACATTTAGACTGGAACCTTCACTGAAATTTGCTTCAAGGTAAATGGAAAATCAAGTCGCTGTTCCGGTGGGCATTCACCAATGTCATCGAGATCTTGAAGTTGCGAAGTGTATCCAACAAGCTTTGATTCGGTCTGCAGGACAGATACACAGGAACTGACCACATTCATTTTCCAAATTACGCTATTTAAAGCACTAATCCCCTTGTAAACTACATAACGTTAGCCTGGGCCGCTCCTAGGCAGACAGTTAATACATATCTGTTGAGAAAGGGTCTGCATATATGCTCACACTTTAATTATTTGTATCAATCACATTCTTTTCCCACGCCTCAAAACATTCTGTGTGTTGAAGTCAAGAGTAGATCTCGCTCTCGAGTCGTTATCCTATACAACGGTTCAGTTACAAGTATCATTCGCAAATGATATAATTTGCCTCCTGAGGAACTTTTACTTGAGACGCGAAGAATTCGCTAAGTGTATCAAGAGCCACCTGAAGATTGCTCTTCAATATTTGCACCTCTTCTGGTTTTGCATAGGCAATCTGTCCGAAATTTAGTAACTTCAGACTGGCGAAGTAGCGCGCATCTGTCGATAGGCCTATTAGGCGGGAGCGGCAGCTGGTCCATGCATCAGCATCTGGGCAAAGTTGCAATAAGGCCAAGATGTCCTGTTTTATCTTCCTGTGTGACTGAATGCTGTCCTGCCATCTCATCTGGTTGAACACGAGGATCACGACTACAACAAAAAGATTGTTGGGCTGATAAAGATAATCCACTCTGGCTCTGCTCGCAGACGATTCGAGATGAATAGTATCGCTGGAGGATCTTCGCTTTGTCATAGATGCCCTGGCGATATACGCTACCAGAGCATCCACGCATTGGTAGCGGCATCGATTCTGACCAAGAAAGTCGATGATATCAGTTTCCACGAAAGCGTCGAACGCGGATGCAAGTCTGTAGCTGAAGCACGTCTCTAGAATCTCGAAGACAACGTCGATATAGGTGTCCCGTTCCGAGTATTCCGAGCTTGCGTCAGCGTACGGTGCTGGGTGCTTTAAGATAGCCAATATGCGTTTCATCCGCGGCAAGGTGAACCAGTCACGTAAAATCTTTTTCTGAGGTCTTGCCACCGTTCCCAACAGAGGGTAAATACCAACAAGCTTTGCAAAAATTCTAATCACCGCAGTCCTTGCTTTCCATAGACCAACAAAGTTACTAGAATCCGCCGGAAGGGTAAATAGGTCCGATTCAATAATTCGCTTAGTGGTATCGAGTACCGGGTAGTACTCGCTTGTGGCCGGAAAGATAGTGCTCGGGTCGATGTGGGGTGTAATGCTTGTGAAGAAAAATAACCGTGTCTTCAAACACTCGTGGTCTCCATCTAGAGGGGTCAACGAGGCAGAATGGCGATCGCTGTATGTCGTATATGGCGGCAGCGCAAGCAAGTAGTTAACGAGTGCTAACAAGAGACGGACCGAGTCTGATAACTTGTGCGACGAGTAGCTCGCATACGAGTCGAATTCAGCGAATATTTTAGAAGCAATGGGTAGAATGTCAGGGTGTCGGCGGAGGACGTGGGTTAAAGTAGCACCCGGCTTGCTTTTAAGTGGCTCGTTGACGTGACCTTTGAACGGCAGTTGGTCAATGATGCCAGCACAGAGCGCCATATGAAAGGGGACGTTCCCGCCTACCGAGGCGAGATCATCCTCAAGACTTGCTTGCTTGAGGATATTGATCCAAACAATAGGATGTAGGTGTAGATCCTTTCTGTTAGCAAGGCAGTTCCTTAGGAAGTCGGTGCTAGTCGGAGAGTCAGATGGACGGTGTGCCGAGTTGGACATGACGCCGGCCACTATAGCGGTGAGTTCACAAGGTGCGGACTTAGGCAGGAGCAAGTAGTCCCTTGAGGTGTCATCTCGCGGAAAAAATAATTCGAAGCGCAGAAGGCGCTCAATTTTACGCTCCAGACCAGGCATCGGCCGAGCTGTACTGCTGAATTCGTTGTTATACGCAACACAATTATGCAGCAGTAAGTCTTGCTCCCATGCTATGTCCGACCCATCGAACGCTCTTTTCAAGGATTCCAGGGAGCTAATTTGCAGTCCTCCGATGGCCTGAACCACTACACTTCGAACGGTGGGATTGGAAGATCTGGTGAACAGCCAATGTAATGACTGTACATCTAGATCATGGCTCATATCTTTCACAGCCTGATGCTCGACCTCTTTGATAGAAGCATTCGAAAACTGTGAGTTTGCTGCTGGACGTTGTGTGAGCAGGGTCAACAGGGCTGGTATCGGGGAACGAGTGTAGAACTGTTGAACAAGATAAGACAACGGTGTCTTGTAGGGGCACTGAGGGTATTGGAAAGGTAGAATATTCGTGACCACGTAAACAACATAAACAGCAGCTGCGGTTGTGCCGACGAAAGCTGCGATGGGTCGACTTAGTGGGAAAAGAAACAGGAACAGGCCGACGAAAAAAATCGCCAGTGCGGCATGCATGAGTACAGGAAGAAGACCAATAATGGTCGGCACCTGCCACTTTTCGAATCCTGCATAACGGTACTGACGGATACGACTGCGATCGCGAGGTGTTCCGGAGGGAAGAGAGATGTACTGATGGAGCCATTGCTTCACCAGCACTGCACCAAGCGCTGTAGTCAGACTTAAGGAAAGACTGGTGAACCATAATCCATTGACCCAGGAGTCTATTGTCGTGGGTGTGAACGGAGTTGAAGGAGAGATCGCCGATGTCGCGACCTGGTCAACTGGATCGCCACGGGCAATGGCACGCTGAACAGACACGAGCTCAAAGAGAAGAAGAGCAGACATTTGAGTGTAGGATACTTGTAAATTTTGCGATGTCTGCACGATGAATGTTGTGACCACCGCGGAAAAAAGACCGGCCTAGTGACAATCAGGGTAAGTCCTACAAAATCATTGAGTAGTCCAACCACTCACAAAGACGAGCAACACGTCGACCGTGTCCCGAGATTCATCTACCATATCTGCGTCAGAAATCTGTGACTCGTCGTTGTAAGTTCTGAAGACTCTGGCATTAGGCGCGGTTTCTTCGTAAATAGCATCCTCTGGATATTTTGCCTCGTAATCAAAGGGGTCGTTTCCTGATTTTGTCTTAACAGTGAATGGTAACCGCATCTACGGATACACATACCATCTTGTCCCGGTGTGGAACGCATGTTGCGTGTGCCTCTGAGTCCGAAACGCCTAGTACTTGCCCTCTGTTGCTTTGTCCCCTGGCCGATTTGCTCGTTCGTTTCGGATTTATTTAGAGTCCTATTGGCTGAATGGGTGGACTGTGCATCAGGTTCATTTGCGCTGGTTGGAGAGATCAAGCTTGCGAGACCTTCTAAGGTCGTCATGGTATGATGCAAAGTAATGCTGTGGTCGGAGATAGCAAGCCGTCGAGACTTTCCAAGGTAGTCATGATGTGTAGAGTAACACCGGTAAAAGCCGACATCTACTCAACCAATTAAAAGGTAACGACGCTGAAGTACGAGGGAACAAATAAAAATGAGTAGACTTCTAGCAGGTTCATTTGCTATTCTACAAGAGATAGTGACAGTGTATAACTATTTACGGGTATCGAATCCAATTTAGTAAAGTCTCAAGTCCAATGAAGTTCAAGATAGCCAAAAAAAAACAGGTATAGTTTATTCTAGTAGAATAGATCAAACGGAGGGACTTCCCTCTCTATCTTTCTTCTGCCAAGTCTCGAGGAGTGCTGCTCCAAGGGACTTGCCGAGCGCTAACCCTAACGGGATCGGCACTGCGTTTCCGATCTGGCGATATTGCTGCAGAAAGAGAACGTCAGATCATAAGGAAAGAGAATGCATGCGTACAGACTACGCACATCGCCAATCATGCCTTGTGAGTTTGGTTCCTTGATTGAACAGAAGGTGTAGTCGTCAGGGAATCCTTGGGCTCTAGCAGCCTCTCGCACGCTGATAATCCTTTTTTGCTAGATTTTCAGCTAGTAAATTGGATGTCACTAGTGTGGCAGTTTGGCAACATACGTGAGGATGTAGCAAAACGCTATGCTTGGTGTTGGGAGATACGACGGTCATCGCAGTGCGAAAGTATCCATTTCCGTCCAATCGACCGTAAAACACTACCAGAATGCGTCAAAGATTAAACAATGTCAATATCACTGGTCCCAACCATATTGGGAGTCTATCATATGCTTCTGAATCAGACGAGGGTCCAGATCTAGAAGCAAGTATAAACCACCAGACGCCTAAGTCAATCAGGAGACGGTTACCTGTCTGATTTGCATTCGGTTTCAACGGAACAGAGGTTACTCTTAGGAAAACAATCAGCCGGCTCTGAGAAGAATAATAAAGAGCAACGTACGCCTCCACGACATTTTGGGTAAAAATCTTTGTGTAATGATCGTTGACCGCAGGTAAATTCGCTCGACGCATCCATCGTTGGTATGCATTTCTTGGCGAACATATATACACAGCCTTATCAATACCCGGCCTGCTGTGAGCAACACCTTTGGTGGCTAAAATCTGTTTGACTCCGTCATCGATTCTGCGCCGAGTCTCTTCCCTTGTGTAATCGGTTGAAGGTATTGTATTGTGGGGGTTGATCCTAAGAAGATCGCGTGAGCTTTGATCAACATACTGAAGTATTCATACTAACCAATCCCAGGGAGGCTAAACGTTTGGTCAGTAGATGCGAGCATAAGACAAGGGGGATAACACTAACAAGATCCCCGATAGCATCGTCGACGGTTATTGGCTTCAGTGGCGCACACTGATGGTCGTCTTTTGGATCTCGAGACCTCGTTACACGAGAGAGTGCTTCCCCTTTAAGGCCAGGTAACTTCCATCTCACCATTGGCCTCCGAAAAGCGTGTGTCGGGATAGGAAATTCGGGCAAAGGCAGCCCTCGTCGTGCTCCCCAAATGAGAATCCGCTCGCGCTGCTGGGGGGCACCGTATGCGCCGGCTTGAAGAATTTTTACGCGTACTTGATACCTGCAACGGACCTATAATGAAATCTACCAGCAAATGAAAAGGCAGTAGTCACCCTAACGATGTCAGGATTCTTAGTATAAGCTTAAGGACTCCCATTTCCATCCCACCAACGAGGGCATGTCCATGCCAGGCAGACTTCGCTCCCAGACGAGCTGTCAGCATACCCACAACGTTTTCCAAAAGGAAATATCGAGGCTCGTACCACTCCGTGAAGGCCAACATGACCATTGGCAGCGTTGATCGAATATCATCCGGTTTCTAATCGTATTTGAGTGCGCCTAGGTAGGTAAACTTGAACCCAACTTACTGGGTTATGATTCGCCTTACTAAAAGATTGACATGGTGGTCCTGTAGAACTGGATTAACATAGCATTTCACTCTCAAGTGCGAGTCTGAACCTCCGTAGATAAAATCAACTTCGCCTTTCTTCGGCATGTTCTCCAAGTCCGTCCCGTTGTGAGACTTGAGTTTACGAGGATGCCTGCCGTACTCGGTTTGCACGGCATGATCCAACAGTATGCTGGCATCTTGGTCGTAGACAATGGTACCAGGATGATTGTACCTAGATGGAGACACCAATTAGACAACAAGAAGCATACGGCAACAACTATCGCACCTGTATGACTGAGCAGCCGATGGCGAAAGCTCAACAGCCCACTTTGTTTCAACGAATTTTGAAAACATCATGCCCGTACCAAGACCACCAGCACCTACGCAGATTTCAGTATTCTAATTATAAAAAGCCCCATCAGGCTTACCACTGAAAAGGTCCAAACTACGAAGCGGAGAGTTCCGATCTTGAAGCCGTCGCGCGTCACGGATTTCTTGCTCGTGCCCGTCGAAACAGCCATGTTGGCATCTCTTCCACGATTTCGTCGAAAGAGGTATGAGTGCCCCTTCAGAGTCTTCAACTTGGTTCAGGTAAAAGTGATCGTCGTGTTTGATCCACGACTTGATGTCTGCCTGTTCGACCAGGTGCTTGACGGAGCATATACCTTGTAATTGTTCGATGGCTACGGATTGTGTCCTCTGACTCAAGAATAGTCGACGCTAAAGAATTACTGTCAGCATAATCGTATTGAGAACACGGTACACACCTCTTCTTGAATGCAACCTGTCGTAGAATCGTGGTCATCGTAACGACCAAGATACGCAACCTGTACTTCTTCCTCGTTGATCCTACGTATTTGTGCAAGATCCAATAGCAGGACGTCGAGTTTGCGGACGTACACACAGTCGGAAATATGGTAGCTAATACCGTAATGAGTGATGCCGTCTCTCGTAGGGCTGGCCAGTCCATGAGCATCCTCTCGCGCTCTAAGTGCGCATGGGTAACACTTGAGATGCTCTGGTTGGTACGACGTTGCCTCTAACACCTCCTCTATGGATGGAAGATCAGTAAATTCATGCTGCTCATTGTCCCAAACAAGACTGGAATTTGTTAAAGTACGTTCATTACAGAGAGGATGGTCATACCTGCAGAAATAATCCGTGGACTCGGGATCACCGTCATCAAGATATTCATTATCACTTTCCCCTAACATCTTGACATCCACTTTCCGAATGATAGACGCAATAGGACTAGCGTCACAGGTCTTCATCTGAAAAAGGGCCTTCGAATGAGCGACTTCCTTCATAAGTGTTCTGCTGCCGTGCTCGAACCAATGCCCATGGAATTTCTTGGTATTGTCCTCCGTATCGTAAAAGAAGTAACAGATACGACAAAACCTATGCATTGTACACATCAATCTCAGAATTCCAGAACGGTGCTGGGATACTAACCAGTATCGATTTCCAAAGATATTCTTCGATAATGGAGGGAGAGGTTTACTATTGTCAACTCCCTTGTCACTAGATGTTGTCGATCCATCGTCACTACTGTCACTTCTCATATCATCAGTACTGGACTCTGCATCACTGTGCACGTCGTTTGGTGGCATGACCATAACCACGTCACCCGCCTTCAAAGAATCTCTCAGCTAAGAACTTGAGGGAAATATGACAAGCAAACCTGATACTCCACGCCGTCAAGATGTACAGTGGCATAATGATCCTTCTCAATTCGCTCTCCCCAAACTATACTTTCGGGGTTATCATAGTGAGATTGGACATTCTCTTCCGCGTCCCTCAGCGGTGTGTCATCCTTCTCTAGCGTTCCTGCGACCTCCATTCTGTTTCGGTAAAGCTTTTCAGCGATGGATCCGACTATGGGCGTAACGATCGTTGTTGCCCTGCTCACGAGAACAGCTTTCTCTTGGTTGGAAGGCACTTTGCGGGCGAAATCATTACGGGGATGCTGCTTATGCTTTTTCTTTATCACCTGGGGTCTCGGAGATACCGAGGTCGACGAGGGTGTGGTGGCCCTGTCGCTATGAGAATCGGACGTCGCATCGGAAGATGGTGTGTCGGAGGATGTATATGATGGTGTGTCAGAGGATGTGTATGATGGTGTATCGGAGGATGTATCTGATGAGTCTTCGTATGAAGATGTATATGATGAATCCCCATCGTTGGAGAACTCCAGAACCGTGCCTGCAACATCAAAGAAGTGCTTAATGAGGGGCACTGTTTTGAGGCGTTCGTCGACGTTTGCGCATATAACAGGCAGCATAGAAATCAAATAAGCAACCTGAAAAGCTAATTAGAAATTAAAATCAGAGGTGGTGTAATCCACGAACTGTGTCGTCAGATACCACATCACCAATATCTATATTACGCCCAATGACTGCATAGAACGAGACCAAGTCCGTGGTATCATATTTCCTGTCCAAGGAAGAAACAAAGTCTTCATAGGTAGCCTTTCTATCTCGCAACGCATGAGAAACAACTTGATGTGCAATGCGATGTTTCACGAAAAAGGGTCGAAAATACGGACCATAGGTATCGGAAGGTACACGCAGGATATACCATGCCAAGTCTGTACGGATATATATGTTACTGGAATGCTGTCAGGAAATAAAGATCCAACGCATATCAATATGTTTACCTGTCAAGTTGTTGCGCCTCGGAGAAGTAATGGACATTAAAGTCTATGATGCAACCTAACCGTAAGCGCATATTCCCCTCTTCCTCGTCCGGGTCTGAGCGAGTTCGGAGGAACTCATCATGAACATGGTCGACTTTTTTCGCGCTGACGATCCCACTCGCGTAGAATGTCCGTGTTGCCTTGTTCTTGCCCTTCCTCCCACCCTGTGGCGGATACATAAGCGTATTGAGGGCCTCGATCTCTACGATGCTTTGTTTGTCGTCGTAAATAACGAAGTCGTCAAGGATTCGAACGGGTACTTCGTCGTCGCCTTCGTCAGAATCAGAATCGGTCTCTATTTCACCAGGAATCGCGACTCTATCAGTCTCGTCAAATTCATCGTCCCGAAAATGATACATTTTGGCAAATGTCGCGTCAAGATCTTGATCCATCTGATAAAGATCCCATTGCACGTTGCCGTCTAGTCATAAAGAGGTCAGCAGAAAGAACTGACGAGAAAAGTGGCGTGGCGTACTTAAGGTTGTGCCCGACATGGTTGCTGCTGTTGATGGGCCCACCTCAAGCTCGTTGTCGCCAAAAATGTCGGGAACCATAGGTGAGAACCGAAGCCCTTGCACGGGTGGGGGAGACTGGACAGTGATTCAGCAATGCTCCAGAGAATCATATTCGCAAATTCACATCGAAATCAGATACACCTGGTGATTGTGGTAAAGCAAGCACTTGGTTCATCTTGGAACGCGTCAAGTCACCTTCGGCGGCAGAATGAAGAGATCCATACCACAGCTAGGTCCTCATCGTCGAAAGGTGGTGACTCTACGCGTCTTTTCTTACTTGGGGAACTATTTGGTGTTCGCAGAATAAACCTCGCTGCTGAGGCAGGAGGGCTGGGGCTGCTTGAAGGTGATCTCTTCCTCGGCTTGATGACTTGAAGTCGACCTTGGAGTCCATTAATCGATTCTGGCGTTGCTGGATGGGACCGTGGGGGGAGTTCGACAGAAGGAACGAGTCGTCGAAAGCTCATCATTAAAGGCTGCCAACAGGACGATCTTGTCCGTGGAAATAGAAAGGCAGAATTAAAACTGCGATGCAACTATGCATGCTAAACACGAACCAACACGTGCCTTGCTTCTATATCTCAACGCCTCTCGTGCCTTTCGTCATGGATGTATATCAACTGAAGATGGAAGGAGTCATTCTTGTTACGATGACTGGTCCGTAGAGCATTTCTTGTGGCGATATAATAAGACGGTGTCAGTCAACGATCGATAGAGGCTGGATGGAGGCAGAAACAAAGTGTATCAGGTCGGATATCGGGACCATAAGAGGTACTTATTTCTAGTATTATGATCTGATTCATTATAAACACATTAAAAAGTAGACTGTCCGCGTCAAGTTCGGCACAGTAGCAAGTGGCTATACTGTCACCGACGATGTTAGGGTATACGACGCCTGTACGAAGGGTTCTCGAACAGAATGGACGCAGGAATTACCGACCATCGCTTATTTCAAGCTATTGAGGTCCCTCGTCTTCTCACCACGGTATATCGGGTAGTCCGCAAGATAAAGGTGTACGCGGTGAAGAGTATCAGAGGGCTGAGATGTGGAAACGAGATCAGGTATTCCAACATTAGATCATTCCTCGCAGGTCATTAACTCTTTCTTAGTTGGCTACTGTACGCGCACAAGCGGCAACGACCTTACTCAGACTATCGTCATTCGACTGTTCTATTCCAAACACCCTGTGTCTACCTCATGGATGGTCTCGAGCTTGTCACCCCCTTCCCCTTGGAGGAAGCCCATACTATTCCGTCGGAGTACTAGAGATTTACCTAGTCCCAATGCAAATCTTGGCAGCATCTTCAAACACCCTCGAATATCATCGAAGCAGGGGGAGCGGTTCTATCGTCTATGCCTGGGTCACGATTTTGTGTGTCCCGTACTTTCATGTACGGCAAGAATGATGTGATGGAGTTATTTGCCCTGCTAGAACTTGACATTTGATATCATGAATTTGCTGAATCCGAATATCAAACGTAAAAGCGTGGTCCTCAGAAGAAACGATCTCTAAACAGATGCCAACCAAAGCAAGAGGTATATCTAAGAGTGCATAAGAACAATACAAGTAGACTGGAAACTACCTGGTGAAAGTAGGTGCAGCTGTGAGTATCTAGAAGTCCGAAAGCAGCCAGAAATATCACAACAGGAATCCTGACATCATTGGTAGTGGCTTTTACCGTCACGTGAAAGCTTTCGGTATCACCCGTGACAAGAACCCTGAACCAACCTTTCACTCACCGTCAACATGTCGCTACCCGTGCACACCGTGTCCGTTGATTATGCCGAAGAGAAAAGTGCGTTTTGGCCTTTACTAATACGTAGCTTCAAAACTTATTAACTTTCAGTACTGATCAAAACTTTTCTGAGCACCTTCAAATGGTTGGACAAGGACATAATGAGTGGATTCGCTGATATCGACATTGAAGACGAACAAAATGCTTCGACATCGGAGACAAGGGACCTCAAATATGTCCACCAACTGGTGCGCTGAAACGACGTGTTTGACGCGTTTTGCTGACCTTGTCACCAGCAACGGATCGCTAACCGCGATCAACAAATGCTAGTCATAGATCTTGAGGATCTTCACACAGTACGCGTAAAAGATGCATTTTATCTGACTAACTCTCAATCTTTTGTCTGCTCAGCACAATCCAGAACTGGTCCAGCGCATTAGGGGCAACACTCGACGATACGTCAGCCTGTTCAGCGAGGTCGTGGACCAAATCATGCCTCTCCCCACAAAGGATATCAGTGACTACGATGAAGTCATTGACGTTATTCTACACCAGAGGAGAGAGCGAAATGCGCAAATGGAAGGAGGACAGGATGGTTTCCCAGAGCACTTGTTGCGACGATAGTGCGTTAACTGTCGCTTAAGTCTTGTATTTCGTTCTGACGCGCCATTTCAAGCAATCTCTATTTCCAGCCCCTTAGAAGTGACATTGCTTTAGCTGTTCGTGAAGTACGGGGCTCCCAGCTAGGTCGACTCCTCACCGTTCGCGGAATAGTCACCCGGGTGTCAGAAGTCAAGCCCCTTCTTCAAGTAAACGCATATACATGTGACGTCTGCGGGTCTGAAACATTCCAAGATATCTCCAACAAGACATTCCAGCCCATTGCAGATTGCGAAAACGTCAACGAGTGCAAGAAAAACGGTATCAAAGGCTCGCTTCACATGCAAACACGTGCATGTCGTTTCAGCCCCTTCCAAGAAGTCAAAATACAGGAAATGGCAGATCAAGTCCCGGTCGGACACATACCAAGGTCTATGACCGTCCATGTTCATGGCAATCTGACGAGGATGATGAACCCTGGCGACGTTGTT